>JAJOOS010003404.1:0-23042 GCA_029582725.1 Solanum chiquidenum | reverse complement strand
CAAAAGACTAAAAGTAAAATGCAGTTTAGTTTAACTTTCTGCACATTGTTCTCTATGCTCTCAAAACATCTTGAATTCCTTTCTTTCCAAACAGCCCACCAGATAGCCCCCGGGATAATTCTCCATCTACCTCTGTCCTTAGCATGTACACCTGCTTCCTCCCAGCATAGTAATGCCTCAGCCACCTTCCTGGGCATTGTCCAGGAGATGCCTTTGAGGCTTAGGAATATTCTCCACAGATGATGGGTGTACTTGCAATGTAAAAATAGATGGTTAACAGTCTCAGATGGTTAAATTAATACATTTTGTTGGTGTCTGTTTTATTTGTTTCCCTGTTATGTTGCTCGGACTTTTCAAAAAGGCCAACGGATGCATGTCGGATTCTCCAAAAGTAGTGTATTTTTGAAGAATCTGACACGAGTTCAGCATTGAAAGAGACGGGTTCGTGCAACTTAGTTTCCCTGTGCTTCATCTGTCTAATTTAACGGTGTCGTGAATGGTAAACAATATTCCATATGACCTTGAAGATGTTTAGTATTTGTGGGTGTGTGCAGATCAACCCAGTCCTAGAACTTCTACAAGTTTGGCATAAAGAACATTTCAACAGTTTTACCCATATCTTAATGCTAGCTTATTCCACTATGTTCTAATACTTCAGTAAGTTTATGCATGCAGAACAGGTTTTAGTTGTTCCTTTAATAATTCTAGTCGTATTTTTGTTGCCAGCTTTCTCCAGAGGATTGCTGACTCTTTGGCGTGTCTTCTCAAAAGTGGTGCTGATAGAGAACCAGATATAATTGAGCAGGTACTGGGTTTTGCGCAAAGTAATCTTTAGTATGCCAGCCTCAACATTATCTTCATATCTGATCTGAATTCTTCTTTGTTGTTTTGCAGATTTTCAGGTCATGGTCTTTTATTATGATGTACCTGCAAAAATATCTTGTTAAAGATGTTGTTGATGTTCTAAAGTAAGTTTACCCAACTATCAAAGCTTCACTTTGCAGATATGACTGTGATTCTCTGTCAATTCAGCAGATTATACTTATAAGTTGTTCTCTGCAAATAATTGGAGGTTCCACTTGTTTTGGGTGTTAGTAAGTAGCTTATCCCTCTCTCTCTCCACAGGGTAACAGTACAATTAAGGTACTATCCCAAGGAGTATGTCCACGAATTTATGGCCGACTCAGTATCATTCATATTGAGGAATGCTCCTGTTAAACAACTTATAAAAGGTATTCTACCTGTGTGCCTGTCATGTGTTCTTGGAGAAATTTCTATTTGTAGAGATGTAGTTGCAAAAGAATATTTGACCTGACCTGTTTTAAGCTATCAGTTTCAAAATGTAATAATCAACTGTTTCTATGTCTTAACTTTGTATAGCACTCCTTTATGACCCTTTTTGATGACTTACTATCTTATAGCTTTTAATGCTTTGGGGTTAAACAATTTCGTCATCTCCAAGTCTAAAGAAATGAAATGCATGGAAAATGGCATAATTTGTGTTTATGAACTTTTTAGGTGCCATTTCAAGTATATCTGTTATGGCTGTATTCTTGTTTGCTTCTTTTGGGACTGATTTACTATTATGTATTATCGCCTTTCATCGTAGTTAGAACTATTTGGCTGAGCAGGGAGATTTGGTCTAATTTCCTTCATTGTTACCGTCCTTACTCCCTGTTCTATTTATTTCATGATCTTTTGTCCTCTTGTGCTGTGTGCTACATTCAAATGATTACATAGGCAATGCACTTATTGAAAGAGTTAACATGACCAGCTTTTGGTGCTCTTAGTTTTGCCCCTTGTAGATTTTATCCTGCTCAGTATTTAGACCTTAAAGTTTTAATGATGTTCTTTATACAGCATGATGCTGGACTGTATTATGTCAATTCGTTATTATGTTTTTTAAAGCTTGTGGCAGAGAAGTGCAGAAATATGACTTCAAATGGTCAAGTGTTATGCAATAAGTTAACTGTTGTTTCTAAACAAAAAATATTGATCAAGCAGAACAGGGTTTTCTCTTTTAGGTGCTAAATGCTAGTTATCAGTGAGGTAGTTGAGAAGACTAGGAAAAGAAGCAAAATACCTATTATGGCTCAGTTCCTTTCTAGCACATCTGGGTTCGGCATCCCATTGTGCAAATCAAGAATTTATCATAGAAATCCTGATTGAACCCTGATAAGAACCGTATGACGATGACTCATAGACCATTTGTTTCTAAATCAGAAGTATTTAACTTCATCAGAAAAAAAAGATCAAGAAGTAATAAAGAACTGACTAGTAAATAAGCTTGTACAAAGATTTCTGTAAACAAACCCTGTAAAGAGATGCTCAATGTCTGGCAATTTTCTCTTTGATATGCCTGTTTCATGGGAATATAACAGTAAGAATCCTAGGCTGAAATTAGAAAACATTAGTCTTCAAAAAGAAGTGTTAAATACCATCAAATTTGTTATGAATGCTCTAATATTCTAAAGCATCTCGGTAGTTCCAAATAGGGGCTTAGGATGTATTGTCACTCTTCCTATGCCTAGACAGAGTAAAAATGCAGTTGTTGCTATTAGATATTCAGATTTTCTGGAAATCAACTCGAGAGGTATCACTTTGCAGTTCCTTCCTGTTCTGATCTCTTTCGTGTATCATTCTGTTCATACATGTTTTTTGTTTTTATGATGGGTGAGCAAGGTAAGCACACTGCTATCTTCAGCTAAACATTCCTCATTGCTATTAACTTCTTGAAACCAACAGGAGTGAGGAAGCTTATGTTTGAAGTTGCGAAGAAGCCATTGGAAATAAGAAAGTCCGCTGTCAGTTCACTATTGTGGTATGTTGTGAGAGGAAGCACCTCAAGGTTACACTCAAGGGCTGAACAAGTGTTACGCCTACTGACTGACAAGTCTCTGTTTGTAATAGGTGATCAGTTCACAGGGGGTAAGCTCATCTACCATTGCAGTACTTTCTATTTTGCTGCCTGCAGAAAATTCGAAGTGCTAGCTCCGTATAAAATTGCGCTTAGATCTTTCCATGTTCTATATTTTCAGGTGGTAGGATATACAAAATTTACTGTGATTTACATATGAGCTTGAGGAGAAATGTCTAAAAATTTAACATAAAATTTACTGTGATTTTAATCATGTATGCTCAGTTCATATTAATTCTTTCTTTGTATCTAATGGTTTTAAATATTGTTGGAGCAATGAAATTGTTAAAGCCTTATAAGAAATGGAAGTGTTATTACAGTCCGTCATATTGTTGGGTCTAGCTTTTCCATTTGACGTGTTTTTTGGCAAAGTGTAGGTGCTGAGGCTATTCTTGAAGTTCTTGTTCTAGCACTGCAGAGATTATGTGAGGAATTGGAAGCTACAGAGTTGGAGTTGATGTGGGTTTGCTTATATGAGGAGATAACGGAGTGTGTATCTCAAGGCCACCTATTGCACCTTGGTCGCCTTTTATCCCTTCTTGTGTCTACCCTGCAAGCTAGTTACATTCAGAAAATTTCTGGTAGGCTATAAGCGATGTTCATGTGCTTTGCCTTGTACATTATGAAATAGTTTTCTAAGATATTTTGCTTATTCCAGATTACCAAGGGGTGATACAATTGATCCAGTTACTTGTACAGACTTACATTCTGCCTTATCCTACTGTGAAGGCAATTGATCAAACATCAAACATTGTTGACAAAGTTATGCAGTCAATGCTTTGCATTCTTGATGGTCTATATAGAGCTAATAATATTTCTACTCTCTCTTCTGTTTCAATGCAATGGGCTCCTGTGTTTGATTTGAGGAATAAGAGGTACCTTTCTTTTGCAAATGTGAGCTTGTCTTCCAGGTGATATTTCTTGCTTGGTTCCCTAACAATTGCCTAATGTTGTAGTTTGCTGTCTTTTGTCGAAGATCTTCTATTGAAGGACCCTTGCATTGTCCATTTCTTCAGAGCTAGCATTATAAGGTCCTGCCCTTGTCCCTGGCTTCACTTTTGCACATGAAAACACACTTCATGGGATGAATTGTGGTTTCTTGTTTTTTGGTATTTCTTTATATGTGATGATTAATGGTTGCTAACTGATCTTTAATCTTTGAATGACATTTCAGTGCATTAAATGATATGATTGAGATTTCAGAAGAAGAGGTTATACATTTGCTGCAGATCTTTTTTAAGAGGCTGCCAGCACAAGGGCATAGCTTCTTGGATGAAGTTCCAAATGAGAAGCTTTCAAGAATTCATAGTTTTCTCCGAGAAGCCATTGGCCGCTGGATTCGGCGGATTCAAAAGGAACCATATTCTACCCAAATTGAAGAAAATGAGTTAGCCATTCTGTGGGGAATCGTAGGCTGTTACCCTGTAGCAGGTGGTTCAGCGAATGAGTCATTGCTAATGGACTTGGTTAATGCTCTAGATGAGCTTTTGAGTACTGAATCTGGTAAGACATGTTATCTGAGATGAGTTAGATTCCTTAGGGAGAAACTTAGCTATACAAAGTTCTATACCACCTTTGGTATTTATGGGACAAAAAAGAACAAATATTTCACACACGAAGTGCTAAAATTTAATTGGGGGATGTTCATGATATGGACCTTAGTGCCTATATGCTAGAATGTGTCATCTGTTTCTAAAAGAAGCGAATCTTTGATGACCTTGTTGCTGTGAGTTTGTGACCTTCCCCCCTCCCCCTCCAATGTATAGGGAGTTTTTTTTCACTAAAACTTATTACATGTCTCTCTTTCTGACTGTCCTTTGTGTGCTTTGCTTTTCTTAGCTGACATAGCTGGGCATCCCAGAACTACCTGGCAGAGCTTGGTTGGTGCTGCATTGGGTTCTTATTGCAAGTCACTGACCAATCAAAATTCCAGATTTGATGATTCTGTCGTAAGCAGTTTCTTAGATCTGGCAAGGAAGCACAAGACATGTTCTCACGTGTTGTCTCCAGTAGCTGATTTTTTGGATTCAGTTTGTGGGTATGTTCATATTTGTTTGAAAATTAGGTTTGTAACTCTTTTTGCTCCTTTCAGTTGGTAACCCCTTTACAATTATGCTTGAAGGTCCATAATCCAAGCTGATGCAAGCACTAAAAAGTATCACCCAGAGCTTGCAGTGAGTAAGTTGGTGGATGCCTTAGGCGTGTTTGCTGCAAATTTGAGCCACCACGACAAGAATTTGCGGCTTTCGACCTTGAGAATATTGTGCCACTATGAACCTTTGACTGATGTCAGTTCTACTAATGAACAGCCCCTTGAGAAGAAAATGAGAATGGATAATCCTCAGACCACACTTGTGGATTACCATGGCAATAATGTATGAATGTGATACCTTCTCCTTTGTTATGTAATTTCTTCTGTCACTAATCCTTTCCTGGTTATTTCCAGGTGATTCATCTCCTACATTTGATTGAAGAAACGCCTCTTTCTATTGCGACCAGTAGAAAAGTCATCCTACTGATATCCAAAATACAGATGAGTTTATCTGCTGGGAGGGTAGCTGAAGAGTATATGCCTGTTGTTCTCAGTGGAATTATTGGAATCTTTCATAACCGTTTTAGCTATTTGTGGAACCCGACATTGGACTGCATAGCTGTCCTCCTCAGTCAATACTTTGGGCTGTTGTGGGACAGATACATTGAGTACCTTGATCATTATCTGTCTGTTTTTCTGGGTTCTCGTGATGAAGCTGCTCAAAGCAAGGGGGAATCATTAGAAACAGCTAATAGTATGTTCCATCTATTTTATCCCAGATCTCAAAGATAAATTTTATCTGTTGGCTAGCTTTTCTTTTAGTCCATACAGTCCACTGGCTATTCTTTTTTGTCCACAGTGGTTTTACTTATTAATTATTGTGATATATATTTGCAGATTTGAATGGAAGCTTTAGGTCTTATGTCTGTCCGGTGTTTGATGGTGCGTCATGTGCAACAGTTTTTTCCTTGTTGATTCAGTGCTTACAGAGAATTCCATCTGTTGCTGAATCGCGTTCACGACAAATCATCCCTCTGTTCTTGAAGTTCCTAGGCTATAATATTGAAGATCTTAAGAGGTGCATTTTATTTTTCAACTATAGTTTTTAAGGTTTGCAGTAAGTGTGTGCGCTTCTATCTTCTCCAGTTGACCAGTGTTCATCTGCTTGTTCTGGAAAATGCAGTGTGGAGTTATACAATCAGGAGGGTTCTAAGGGGAAAGAGTGGAAAAGTGTTCTTCAAGAATGGCTGTCCTTTTTCAGACTGATGCGAAATCCTAGGTCTTTTTATCTCAATCAATTCTTCAAGGAGGTTTTGCTGTACAGGTTTGCGTTTTGGATTATTCTCAACAGTCAAAATTTGTGTACTTCATTAAATCTTTTTTGAGGTTACCTATTAATTGTATTCTTCCTTATTTTTTTTATTTTTTTTTAAATTTATTTTGGGGTGGGGGATTCAGACTTCTCGAGGAAGATGATGCTGACATGCAAAGTAAGGTCCTTGATTGCCTGTTAAATTGGAAAGATGACTTCTTACTTCCGTATGATCAGCATCTAAAAAATCTGATCAATTCGAAAAGTCTGAGGGAGGAGCTCACGACGTGGAGCTTATCTAGGGAATCAGATCTTGTTGATACAAGGCATAGAGCTTTCCTTGTGCCTGTTGTTATCAGGGTACTGTCTCCAAAAGTCAGAAAGTTAAAGGCGCTCGCTTCTCGTAAGGTATTTATTCAATTTTCTCTGACCTCTAGTATCATAGCTTTTTGTTTCCTGTTCTTTACGTTCTCTTCTTTATTTACCATTTCCAGTATAATACGGTAACTTAATGCATTATTTGTCTCAGCATGCAAGTGTCCATCATCGAAAGGCGATTCTTGGCTTCTTAGCTCAGCTAGATGTTGAAGAGCTTCCTCTTTTCTTTGCTTTGCTAATAAAACCCCTTGTATCGGCATCACAAGGTGCTGCAGCAAAGAGTGCATGGCCCTGGACTACACCTGGAGTTCTTCAGCATGGGCTTGACTCATTTAGTGTCTTGGAGCATTTTTCCAGAGATTGTATCAATGTCATTTCATGGAAGAAGAGATATGGTTTTCTACATGTAATTGAGGATATTGTAGCTATTTTTGATGAAGTGCACATTAGCCCTTTTCTTGACCTGTTAATGGGATGCATTGTGCGTCTCTTGGACAGCTGTACATCAACTCTTGAAGGGACACGAAATGATGGGACGCTGGCTGATCATGCTCACCAAGTAGAGGATAAAATCGTGGTAATGTCATCATCTGCTGTACTACAGCCTAGCAGGTTTACTTTTAGAAAAAAAAGACTGATGTTGTTGCCCAAAATATTGTATTAGGTGGTTGACACTTAATATTAATAGTAAATGATTTTGTATATCCCTTGATTTGGTTTTTGGTGGTTGACAGTATTAGTATTCCTTTCAGATCACCCTTGAGCAATAACCTAAAAGAGGTAGCTTTTTTGAGGGTGGTTTGGTCAACTATTCATAAAATTTATGGCTTAAAATGGGGAAGGGATGGGAGGTACGAATTTTCCCATTTTTTCAGTTAGAGTAAACTTCATTTTGGTTTTAATAGGCGACAGGAACACTTTGTATAGTATGCCATTTTCTTTTCATGGGTATTTATGTTTGATCTCGAGAGGAATCAGGAACTTTTAGCTGCTGCTAACGTAGTTTTCCTCTAAATAATCTCTGAGAAAACTAAAGGAAACTTTGTGTTTGGGTGTGGTTTGTAGAGGAGTATCATGAAGGGGTGGGAGGAAGCTAAACAAATTAAGGGACACCTTTAAGGGCCCTTAATTTGTTTGGTATGTAATGGGTGATGCTGGGTACTGTGAAGGAAGTTGTGCAAAGTTGGACCCATAGAAGGGGGAAGAGAAGCCCAAGGACATGGGGTGTTACCCCTTTAGCAATCATGTAGATCATTTGGAAAGAGAGCAGTAAGATTGCATTTGAATGGGTGGAACTAGATTTTGTGAAAATGCAAATTAGTGTTTTATCTCTAGTTTGTATTTGTGAGGTCCCTATTTGTATGGAGGATTGGATCATTTTTGTTGAGAACCATGTTTTGGTGTAGGTTCTGTTCTTTTGATATATGGTTTGCATACAGGGTTTCCCTCAATTGATTATCAAATTATTCCTTATTAGAAAAAAGGCGGCTCTGTGTTTGTGGTGAAGTTGCGAATTGAATGAAGAAATACTTATTAACCAGTATTTGAAAATACTGTATAGAAAAATCTTATTAACCAATGTCTTGGTTTTTGTGCAGACGAACATGGCTGCAAAGCAGTGCAAGGATTTGAGATCTTTATGCCTGAAGATCATCTCTTTTATCCTTAGCAAATTTGAAGATCATGATTTCAGTCCTGAATTTTGGGATTTGTTCTTTATATCAGTAAAACCCTTAGTTGCCAGTTTCAAACAGGAAGGTGCTAGTAGTGAGAAAGCAAGCTCGTTATTTTCTTGTTTTCTGGCTATGAGTAGAAGTTCCAAACTTGTGCCTCTGTTGTCCCGAGAAAAGAACCTTGTACCTGATGTTTTTTCGATGCTAGCAGTCTCAACAGCATCAGATGCCATCGTTTCCTCAGTTCTTAAGTTTGTGGAGAATCTGTTATATCTTGATATTGAGCTAGGTAATGAAGACAACCCACTTAAGAGATTACTGCTTCCTCACGTTGATGTACTAGTATGCAGTTTGCATCATCTTTTTGTACATGACGGTGCACATAAGAGGTATGACAATGTGAAATTAACGTTGTTGCTTTAATTTTTTTCCCTCTTTGAAGATTGTGTCAATTTATAGGACTTCAATATCATGCTCAAAATTGACCCATATGCTGAAAACATTTCCTTGCTGGTTATAGCTTATTGCACAAATCTTTAAATAACTAATCCATGTAAATCGTATATTCGTTTGGCTTGCGACTTACCAGCCTCGAAATTGTTCCTTAGCTGATATTACAAATTTTAACAGTCACCTCAGGATATGATGTCTTATGACATTTGAACAATTAGAGAGCCTATCAAAATGTGTTATCTTCACATCAAATGTGGTTGGATAATAATGTACATAATGCTCAAGTTTTGTCTGACCACAGTTTTACTTGCACTTGTAAGTGCTAACTATGAGTATTCACATAGGACTCAAATATCATCTTAAAGAATGTAGTGGCACTCTTAAACAACTATCTAGGTCAGTGAAGGAAAATTCTATTTTGAAGAAGTACTCAGTATGAACTTATCTTACTGGCACCTCGTACATTGATTCTTAATGCGTCCTGTTCCTTTTCACTATCGATTTTCTTCGCTGCTATTTGGAGCTACCAACTTGAGTTTGTATTAGCTTGTTCTTTTATTCTAATTCATTTTTTCTTAAATTGATGGGGATTAGTGAATCGTTTCTGTCCACAAGACCAGGATCCTTAGTTCATTGCTTATCCTATACCTTGACTTATTTATGAGCGGGAGAGAAAGAGAGTGGATGGAGGTAGGTAGGGACAGATCCTCCCCCGTGCACACACAAAAAAAAAGGAAAGAAAAACACATGTATGCTTCCCAAAAAAAAGGAGGAAAGAAAAGAACGCAGTATGTTCCTGTCCAACTAAATCTTTTTCTTTGTAGTTTTCTAGCTTTATCTTCCATAGTTCTCCCACCCCACAACTACAAGAGAGAGTGTACGTGTCATCCACCCCATATGGCTAAGTGGACTTAGCATGCTCTTTATGTAATTAAGTGTTATATGAGATGCATTAGCATCAGTTCTCCTCTTAACTGATGTATTCACTTTTCCAGGAAGATTGTCAAATATCCTGGGGAAAAAGAGCTCAATGTCTTCAAGCTTTTATCAAAGCACATAAAGGGACCATTGGCTGCAAGGAAGTTTCTTGACATCTTGCTTCCGCTTCTGTCAAAGAGATCCAAAGACCCTGGTCAGAGTCTCTCAGTTTTGTCTTACAGTTTAGGTGGACCTGTTTGGTCTCATGTCCTTGCTCTTTTTCTAAGATTACCTTTCTTTCTGGTTGCAGAGATTTGTGTAGGCACTTTACAGATTATTAAGGATATTGTAGAACCATTGGGTAGTGAAAGCAGTAAAAAGATCGTCAAATCTGTTTCTCCACTCGTAATTTCTGCTGGTTTGGATGTCCGTACTTCTATTTGTGATGTTCTTGATGCTGTCGCAGGGAATGATTCTTCTGTACATCCTACGGTATTACTAGACCATCTAGTTTTCTTTTGAACTTGTTGCTTTAGGTGTTTGTTGACATGTAACACCTCTTAATTTCATACAGGCAAATCTTCTTCGTGAATTGAATGCCACGTCTACTGTAGAGTTGGGAGATCTTGATTATGATACCGTGATTGCTGCTTATGAAAAGATAAGTGCAGATTTTTTCCACACTGTCCCGGAAGAGCATGCATTGATTATTCTGTCACATGCTATACATGATATGTCATCTGGGGATCTTATTTTGAGACAGAGTGCATATAGATTGTTGCTTTCGTTTGTTGAGTTTTCTAGTCAAATACTCGATAGAGAGTTGAAATCTGATCAAGAATCTTCTGGAGCCTGGGTTAGGCATATTCTAAGCAACTTCTTTTTGAAGCACATGGGTACAGCAATGAACAAAGAAGATACAATCCAGAAGGTATGGAATACAAGAGCTGAAAAAGCTTTAGTTATCTGGTTACTTTTCTCTATTTTCCTTTCTTGCCTTTGATTTCCTTTTGTGTTTTCCAGCCATCAACACTTGAATCAGTTATCTGTTTTGCTAGTGGTTATTCATGCGACATGTTTTTTTCCGTCTATATGTCTCAAGGTTCCTCTCCCCTGCTGGTCAGTAGAGGACTGACCCGGTAGTGGAGGGAGGGACATTGTTAGGCTGTAGTGGGCAGGGTATGTATTTCACAAGGATTGGAGTTTCTGCTAATGTTGGTTTTCTGATTTTAGGTATGGATTGATCTACTTCGAGATATGGTCTTGAAGCTTCCAACAGTGGAAGACTTCAAATCATTTGCAGTTCTTTACAGTGAAGATCCAGAGCAGGACTTTTTCAACAATATTGTGCATTTGCAAGTAAGTTATTCCCATGCCATAGATTTTTGGTATATGCTATATCTACTCTGCAAGTTAATCTTAAGTTGGTGTAAAGTTACTGCTCCATTTTATTTATGCTTCTCCATTAGTAGTATTAGAAGTATTAGTTTTATGCTTTAACGGGAAGATACTTCAGTACCTTACACCTTCTCATGATGCTATTTATTCTCTCTTTACTGAAAGGACACATGGTCCAAAAACTAGTTCTTTTTGTGCTTTCTCACCTTATGCCATTACATGATGTTTATTCAGAGACACAGGCGAGCAAGGGCTTTGTTACGCTTTAAGAATGTCATCAGTTCCGGGAATCTGTCTAAGGTGGTTACTTGCCTTTTTCTTTTAAGCATCAATTTGTGCTCTGTGTTGCTAAGCTGTACTAATAGTTGGGAATAATTCTGGTGCAGATTCTCATAAATAAAGTGTTTATCCCTCTTCTCTTTAAAATGTTGCTTGATGGACAAGTTGGAAAGGGTGAAAATATTAGAAGTGCATGTTTGGAAGCTGTTGGATCAATTTCTAAATTCATGGACTGGAGATTGTATTATGCATTACTCAATAGATGCTTTCGGGAGATGACACTGAAACCAGATAAACAAAAGGTGTTATTGCGGTTAATAAGCTCCATTTTGGACCAGTTCCATTTCTCAGAGACTCCTTCTGATCATGTCACCAAGCAAGATATTCAAAATACTAGTTTGATAGAGTCCGGCAAAGTCATTGGCTTTTCTGAACTTGCGGAAATACAAAAGTGCCTCCAAAAGGATATGCTTCCCAGGGTACACAAAATGTTGACTGCTGATACTGATAATCTCAATGTAAACATCAGTCTAATTCTGCTTAAGTTGCTCAAGCTACTTCCTGGAGACATCATGGAATCGCACCTTCCATCTATAATGCATCGCATAGCGAATTTCCTTAAGAATCGTTTGGAAAGTGTTCGTGATGAAGCCAGAGCTGCTTTGGCTGCTTGTTTAAAAGAACTAGGGCTGGAGTACTTGCAATTTGTTGTCAAAGTCTTGAGAGGCACTCTGAAGAGAGGATTTGAATTGCATGTTTTGGGATTCACTCTCAATTTTCTACTATCAAAATTTCTTCTAAATCCCAGTCGTGGGAAGTTGGATTATTGTTTAGAGGATCTTCTCTCGATTGCAGTAAATGATATACTTAGTGATGTTTCAGAGGAGAAAGAGGTTGAGAAGATTGCTTCAAAGATGAAAGAGACTAGGAAGCAGAAGTCATATGATACCCTTAAATTGATTGCCCAAAGCATCACATTCAAAACACATGCTCTGAAGCTGCTTGCGCCAATTCTTAAGCATCTACAGAAGCAGCTGACTCCAAAAGTAAAATCAAAATTTGAGAATATGTTCTCTCATATAGCTGCTGGAATACAGTGTAATCCTTCCGTTAACCAGACGGAACTCTTTATCTTTGGATATGGTCTGATTAAAGATGGCATAAAAGATGAATCTCCAGGGCATGGAGAGACATCGACTTTAATGGAAGGTAAGCAAAAGAAAGATGGAGTAAGCAGCCAGATTGCTAAATCAGATAAGTTGGTCAGCGTTGATCCACGATATTCCCATCTTATTACTGAATTTGCTCTTGGAGTGCTTCAGAATTACATGAAGAACATGAAATTTGACAAGAAAGATGAGCAGTTGTTGTCAATGCTAGATCCATTTGTAAGATTATTGGGTGAATGCTTAAACTCAAAATATGAGAATGTCATGTCTGCCTCACTTAGGTGCTTATCTCCTCTGGTGAGGCTCCCTTTGCCATCTCTTGAATCTCAAGCAGAGAAGATAAAGAATTCATTACTGAATATTGCTCAAGGTTCAGTAACTTCCAGTAATCCATTATTGGAGTCTTGCGTTAAGTTGCTAACTGTGCTTTTGCGTAGCACTAAGATCACACTTTCTACTGATCAACTGCATATGCTAATCCAGTTTCCTCTTTTTGTTGATCTTGAAAGAAATCCCTCTTTTGTGGCTCTCTCACTGTTGAAAGCAATAGTGAGTAGGAAGTTGGTAGTTGCAGAAATCTATGATATAGTTAACCGTGTTGCAGAGTTGATGGTGACTAGTCAAGTTGAGTCAATTCGTAAGAAAAGCAGCCAAATTTTTCTGCAGTTTTTACTGGACTACCATATATCTGAGAAACGTCTTCAACAACATCTTGATTTCTTACTTTCAAACTTAAGGCAAGGACATAAGTGCACAATCAATAATTTCATTTGGTAAAATTTATAGATGGTGACATCTCTGTAATGATGTTTTTGAATTTTTCAGATATGAGCATTCAACTGGAAGAGAAGCTATCCTTGAAATGTTTCATGCTGTTATAATGAAATTCCCAGTTAGCATCATAGATGAACAATCTCAGACGTTTTTTCTGCATTTGGTGGTTTGTCTGGCGAATGATCGTGACAACAGAGTCCGTTCAATGACTGGTACAGTCATAAAGTTACTTGTTGGACGAGTCAGCCCCCGTTCACTCCAGTCAATTCTTGAGTTTAGTCGGTCTTGGTATCTGGGAGATAAACCACATTTATGGAGTGCTGCAGCACAGGTAAACGAGTGAAAACCCCAAACTGTTCTTTTATTCAACTACATTATGCCATCGTGGAGCAAGTTTGGAAATACCGAAGAAGGATTACAAGTTCCATATGTCATTCACTTTTTACATATTCGTTTATGTATGTGAACTATGAATTAAATAGCCGGAAGAATGGACAAAAACTGACCTCATTATTTTGTCATGAATCTGAGATATAACTCCTTCCTCGTCAAAAAATAGAAAAACATGTTTCAAGACTTCATTATTTCTTTTACAGGTTTTGGGGTTACTCATTGAAGTACTTAAAGATGGTTTCCAAAAGTATATTGATAGCCTCCTACCTGTTATGAGAAACATCTTGCAATCTGCTGTTAATGTTCTTACAAATAAGCAAGTGGATCTACCGAATGATGCAACAATTTCATCTTGGAAAGAAGCATATTATTCACTGGTTCTGTTTGAGAAGATATTAAATCAATTTCCTAAGTTGTGCTTCAGAAAGGATCTTGAGGTATTTATTCCTTTCTTTTAATCCTATGTTAGAAATTAAAGTGACTACTACTAGGTACTAACTGATTACTTCTGTAAATAAGACAACAACAACAACAACAACAACAACATATGAACATTTATAAGATTTGCCTGCCATCCAGACTTTTTCTATTGGGATAAAATGGAGCTAATGGATATTCATAACTGGTTGAATGCCTTTTGAGACATTGTTTTGATACTCTATAGCACATATTGGATGTTTGTTTCTGTAGAATGTAAAAAGATAAAATATCTTCTATATCTATCCTCTATAGAATGGATATTAGTCTCTGTAGAATGAAAAAAATTACTATAGTTTCTCTCTATCCTTTATTTCATTAGTGCTAGTGCTGCTGTATTTCATTATTTTAGCTATGGTCTTAAAATATAGGAGAGCTAAAACCAAGTCATCCATAATATGTCCAACTTAGCATATGTACGAGGGGACTTATGTGAAAACCACTGGACCTCATTTTGCTTTGTGATAGATTTAAGAAATGAATTACTTTTTGGTGTGGCTAAAACCACTTCGGTGAAATTGCTTTGATCCTCAAACTTAGGCAGCATGCCAAAAGATAGTTTGCAACTACAGACTAGGTGTAAAGTTAAGAAGTATTTGAAATTCAAGTGCTTAGAGTTTGAATAGTATACTGGGCTTAAAGTTTGAAGAGGATACTTTTATTTTGGTTTGATGCACTTGAGCCGAGGGTTTTTCGGAAACAACCTCTCTACCTCCACGAGGTAGTGGTAAGGACTGCGTACACTCTACCCTCCCCTGACCCCACTTAGTGGGATTTCACTAGGTATGTTATTGTTGTACTGGGGAAAGTACGCTCCACAGCTACCACACTCCTATTTCCAGATTGCCAATAAGTTGTCCTGTTCTTTGGATAAATTCATATTTGTTTTCTGACTATTATTTTTATTGACATCTCATAGGATCTGTGGGAAGCAATCTGTGAGTTGCTTTTGCATCCGCATCTGTGGTTGCGCAACATATCAAACCGTCTTGTGGCTTGCTACTTTGCCACTGTGACTGAGGCTTGTAAAGAAAACCTTGAACTGCCACAAGAAACTTACTTTTTGATGAGGCCAAGTAGACTTTTCTTCGTAGCTACTTCTCTTTGTTGTCAGCTGAAGGTGCTGCAGACTGATGATGCTGCCAGTGATCTCATTACTCAAAATCTTATCTTTTCAATTTGCTCTCTGCATTCATTCTTAGGAAAAAATGAATGTAAAGATAAGTTCTGGTCCACCATTGAACATGACGAGCAGGGTCTTCTACTTGAGGCTTTTCAACAGCTTGATTCAAGGAAAGGGAAAAACATCTATCTGTCTCTTGTGTCTGACCTTGGCGATCAAGAAGATGAAGGCCAGCGCTACTTGGTCATTTCTTATTTGCTTAAGACAATGGGAAAGATTTCCCTTCATGTGGAGGATATGCAGGTGGGTGATTAATTAAGGATATCTCTGTTTGCTCGACTCGCAAAAAATTTCTTAGCCTAGTCATTGCTATGTAATTTACCTTCTAGTTGTTTTTCCAAAAAAAATATTTTGGGCTTTACTCTCCCATATATAGTGCTAGGAGTGACTGTTCTCATGCTGTGGAATGTGCACAATTTTTTGCAGATGAGAATTATCTTCAATTGTTTCAAATCAGTTTCACCAAAGCTTATAGATCAGAGTAGATTGTTGTCCCCTGAAGGTGAGGTTGATTGCCAAAGCTTTGCATATCATATGCTGTTGCCCCTGTACAAAGTTTGTGAAGGATTTGCCGGAAAAGTTATATCAGGTATGGTCTCTCATTTAATCTCTTGCTAACTTATTGTTTCAAGTGTCTGTTCATACTATCTTATATGCCAAGTGCTAGCTGCATTTACAAATATTCTTCATTTCCTTTATGGCTTCCGAGTGATTAAACTTTGTAGTCCTTATTATATTTGATGATTATGTTTACATCATCTCCACAGACGACGTGAAACAACTGGCTGAAGGAGTGCGGGGGAGCATAAGCAATGTTATAGGAACACATATTTTTGTCCAAATCTACAGTCATATAAGGAAGAATATCAAATCGAAGAGGGATAAGAGGAAACAAGAAGAGAAGGTCATTGCTGTGGTCAATCCAATGAGAAACGCCAAGAGGAAGCTGAGGATTGCAGAAAAGCATAAAGCACACAAGAAGAGGAAAATGATGTCAATGAAGATGGGAAGATGGATGTAGTAGAATGTGTACTATTATAGGGCTACAAAGCCATTATTAGGTATGAACAATTGAGTGTTCGATATAGGCAGTAGCTTCTATAGAAAATTTTGTTTAATTTATGTAACCAATTTTTCCATTGTATAGTGGTAGTATGTTGAGTTGCACTAAGCTTAGTTTAAAAAATTGATCAACTTTTTCATTGTATAGTGAATATAGTGTCTCTCTGATTAACCTACAATGCCAGAGAACATTGTAAGTGATCGAACTGTGTAATTTATTGATTTTTAGTAATGGAAACAGTCTTAGATTGGAGAAGAGTGTTCGTCCTATTCTGCGTTAAATTAAGGCGGGTCATGGAAATTTAATGCCGTAAGGATAAATATGACTTTGAAGTATAACAAATGACAAATATAACTTTTTTGTGAGTATACAATAACAAATATGATTATGTTTTTGTTTTATTTATTGCATGAGTTAATACTAGCTAGACAAATAAAAATAGACGAAGGGAGTAGTTTAATTTACTTCCTCGCCAAAGGTCAATTCTAATAGTTTCAACTTGAATTGAACCATTTCTATTTTCAACCAAATTCCTAATCAATTCTTTGCGATTAATTTATTACAGGACGAATATTGCTTATTAAAGTATCATAAATTCATGTCGAAACATTCTACTAGTAATTTAAAATTTTACAACTTCCAACTTTTCCTCTTTTTTATTTAAATATAATAAAATAAATAATAATTGTAGATGTGAATTCATAACTTTAAGATAATAATAATTTCCACTTGTGCAGTTGTGGTGGAAATTTGCCAGCTCTTTTGGTATTCTCTTCGTCCATTTTTATCATATTGTGTTTTTTGAAAGTCAATTTGATTAATTTTTAAAGTTAAATTAAATTACATTAATTCGATATTTTAAATAAAAAATTTAAATATTAAAAAACTATAAATTACAATTTTTTGCATATTAATATGATGAAAAAATATATTATAAAAAAAATTAATAATTTTAATAGTGTGAATAAATAAAAATCTGCAAAGGAAGTTGAAGTAAATTGTATATGTACGATTAATATCATGGACAAATAAAAGTGAATAGACATGTTTATGTAATATCTTGGAAACTTCCCTTGCATTTCTGTTAACCTTCTTTGGGGCATGTAAATGAGTTGACCCAAAATTAAATTTCCAGGAACAAACAATTACTTGTGGGTAAATAAATAGCTGCTTCACATCTCTATTTAATTAATTAAACAAAAAAATAGACTAAAAATCCCTTTAATTTATTGTCATCAAATATGAATACTCAAGGAGAATCATCTTCTTCTTCCAACTTATCTTATGATGTGTTTCTCAATTTCAGAGGTGAAGATACTCGCAAAAACTTCACTGGTCATCTTTATTTCCGATTATGTCAAGTCGGAGTTAATACTTTCATAGATGATGAGGAATTGAGAAAGGGAGACGTCATTTCAAACAAACTTGACAAAGCAATTGAACAATCTAGGGTTGTCATTGTTGTTTTCTCCAAAAATTATGCTTCGTCTAGTTGGTGTCTTGATGAACTTGTCAAAATTGTCGATTGCAAAAAGAGGTTAAATCAGGTAGTTTTGCCTATTTTCTATGATGTTGAGCCTTCTCAAGTGCGAAGGCAAACTGGGTCATTTGGTGAAGCTTTGGAAAAACACAAGGAACGATTGGTTGGAGCTGAAAGAATGGTGTTAAGATCTTAGAATTATATGCTGAGTCAGCATGTTAGTTGTTGATTCTGTTAGTTTGTTACATAACTGATTAGTTGAGTAGATTAGTTAGTTTGGCCTCATCATTGTGTATAAATACATACTGACATCTTCAATAAGAGTTAAGTTTTCATTTTCTCAGAATTAATTCACATTATGAAAGATGCTCCTATGGAGCTTGTATCAATGGTGGAGTTCTGAATTTGACATGGTATCAAAGCCTAGGTGAAAATTCGATAGGGAATTTCATCCTCGCATCAATTCCTCTTTTTTCCTCTGGCCTTTGTTGCCATTGTTGGATTTTTTTCTTTGATTTTGATTCTCATGGCGTTTGATGAATCGACATCCACTGCTGCTACCAATGTTACAGCAGGTGGACCCAGCTTGATTGATTCGAACAATCCGTTGTACTTGCATCCTTCAGATAACCCTGGCGCAACACTCGTCCCAATTCCTTTTGACGGAGGAGGTTATGGATCATGGCGACGGAGTGTACTCCGAGCACTCTCGGCGAAGAACAAATTAGGTTTCGTTAATGGCGAATGTAAGAAACCTGAAACCAATTCCATTCAATTCCGGCACTGGGAACGTTGCGATGACATGGTTACATCGTGGATTCTCAATTCTCTGTCCAAGGAAATTTCGGACAGTGTGGAATATGTCAACAATTCGATGGAGCTCTGGAAGGAGCTTGAAGACCGATATGATCAGACGAACGGGGCAAAACTGTATCAGATCCAGAAGGAAATCAACGATCTGACTCAAAGTACTCTTGACATCACTGCATACTATACCAAGATGAAGAAATTGTGGGAAGAACTCAACAATCTCTGCACTAAGAATCATTGTACTTGTGTGTGTTCATGTGGAGCAAAGGAAAATGTGCATAAAGCCGAGCAAGATCGTCGTTTGATACAGTTCCTCATGGGATTAAATGAGGTATACACTGCTGTAAGAGGGAGTATTCTTATGTTGAATCCCTTACCTTCCATGGCTCAAGCTTTCTCAATTCTGATTCAAGAGGAAAAGCAACGAGAGTTCAAACCACACAATGTGATGAATATGGACTCTGCTTCACTCAATGTTAGTTCTTCAGGGTCCAGAAATTTCAGTCACGGATTCACCAGTAATACAGGACGCTCATCTGTAGGAAATTATGTGGACAAATCTCAATTGTTTTGCGATTACTGCAAAAGAACAAGACACACAGCAAAGAACTGTTATAAACTTCATGGATACCCCCAAAACAATCAGAATAGTCAGAATGAACATAACAAGCAGAATCCACCATCTCAACATACTAAAAGTCCACATTTCAATAGAAACACACAGGCATACAACTCTAATCCCAACTACAATTACAAACGAGTTGCAGGGAATGTTCATGGTCCACCAGTTGATTCGATGTTCAATGAAGGGGGCAATCAAATGAAGAAGGATGCAGATGACAATGTAAGTTTGTCAAGGGAGCAATACCACAATGTTATGACAATGCTGCATCACTTCCAAGTAAACAATGCTGGAGCAGTTGCAGATGGTTCTGATATGGGTAATGGTTCTGTGAACTTTGCAGGTAACATAGTTTGTACTTCCTCTATTGATCTTGGTAAATTTTCATGCAAACATTTTGAATCGAAATCTGACTTGTGGATCCTAGACTCAGGGGCATCGAACCACATGACTTTTCACAAATCCTTCTTGACAAACATTAGACCTTTACCATATCCTATTTTGATTAGCCTACCAAATGGATATAGAGTAAAAGTGACTGAGCTAGGAGATGTAACACTTACACCTAAGATCACATTGTATAAAGTGTTGTATGTGCCCTCTTTCAAATTCAATCTCATCTCCATACATTCTCTTACTGTTCCTTTAAGAGGCACTGTAACGTTCACTGACACTACTTGTCTATTGCAGGCCCCTTCAATGAAGAGGCCTCAGGAGATTGGTAAGTGCAGGGATGGTTTATATTTCTTGTGCTCAAGATGCTTGGTGAATAGCAGTGCTGGGAGAGCTGATAGTACTTCTTGTTTTTCCATTTCCAATTCTGTAATAAAGAATTCTACTTACTCTTCTCATTCATGTCTTTTACATTCACCTGTAATTGGCTCCAATTCACATAATAATAATGAGCACACTGTCTCGTTCCCTAGAGCTAATGAAGATTTGCTGTGGCACAATAGGCTTGGTCATGTACCTTTTGCAAAAATGAAAGCCATAGATTCAATACCTGCAAGTTTTAAAACCAAACAACCATTTGTCTGTCCAGTTTGTCCTATGTCTAGGCAGACTAGATTACCCTTTCCCAAGAGCACTACTCATTCCACTAAATTGTTTGAACTTCTGCATGTGGATCTCTGGGGACCCTACAATACTACCACACATGATAATCACAAATATTTTATTACCATGGTGGATGACTGTAGCAGATCCACATGGACACATCTTTTGAGTTGCAAGAGTAATGCCCTTCAGGTGATCAAAGCTTTCCTCTCCATGGTTGAAAACCAATTTAACACATCCCTAAAGACTATTAGGTCAGACAATGGCTTAGAGTTCATAAACAATGAAGCTACTCTCTATTTCCAATCCAAAGGTATAATTCACCAAAGGTCCTGTCCATACACACCACAACAAAATGGTGTAGTTGAAAGAAAACACAAATATCTATTAGAGACAGCCAGAGCCTTGATGTTTCAATCTCACTTGCCCCAGAAATATTGGGGAGAGTGCATCCTCACAGCCACTCATATCATAAACAGGTTGCCTTCTAGCTCCTTACAAGGGAAATGTCCTTCTGAAATTTTATACCAAAGAAAACCTCAATATTCAGCCTTAAAAAGCTTTGGATGTCTTTGTTATCCCACAATACCAAAGGTTCATATGGACAAATTTGAGCCCAGAACTACACCCCACATCTTTGTAGGGTATCCATTTGGAACAAAAGGTTACAAAGTACTGAGCCTAGCCACCAAGAAAATTCATGTCTCTAGAGATGTGGTGTTTCATGAAACTATTTTTCCCTTTGCATCTGCACCCAAAGGTGCATCCTTTGATTCTGTCTCCAAATCATTACATTGCATTCCTTCTAGTTCTCTTATCCCCCTTAATCATCCTCTTGAATGTGAGGACACCTATGCACCTGTACTTTATTCAAATGATCATGAAAATGTAAGTGTTATGGATACTAGCTCATCACTTGATACTGTTTTACAACATGATGTCAATGATCCTATAGTTCAAGCTGTTGAAGAACCTGTTACTCGAAAATCAAGTAGAACTTATACAACACCTGCATATCTAAATGACTATCACTGCCTCACTAATGCACCTACACAACACACCCATTCCCTATCCTTACATGCCTTATTTTCCAACAACCACCATATCACCCCTGATGTTTTTTCTCCTGATAGTCAGTTTTTATTACAAAATGTATGTCATGATTGTGAACCACTGACCTATAAGGAAGCAGCTATTAATCCTGCTTGGCAAGCAGCCATGACTCAAGAATTTGAGGCACTACATGCAAATCATACTTGGGACTTATTGCCACTCCCTATGGGTAAGAGAGCCATAGGCTGCAAATGGGTATATAAGGTGAAACATAAGGCAGATGGAAGCATTGAGAGATTCAAAGCAATGTTAGTTGTCAAGGGTTATACTCAACAAGCAGGGATTGATTATGTGGAAACCTTCTCACCAGTTGTGAAGATGACAACAGTAAGATCTTTGATTGCCACTGCTGTGAAAAGAGGTTGGAATATTTCTCAACTTGATGTTAACAATGCCTTTCTCCATGGAGACTTGCATGAGGAAGTCTACATGGAGGCACCCCCTGGTTTAATGGTTGATGCACCAGGCCTGGTTTGCAGGCTGAATAAATCACTTTACGGCCTTAAACAAGCCAGCAGACAGTGGTACGAAAAGCTGACTGCTGCCTTGTATTCTAGAGGCTACACTCATTCTGTTAATGATTACTCCCTGTTTTACAAGAAGTCCACCAACTCAACTGTATTTGTAGCTGTATATGTCGATGATATTATCCTCACAGGCACTGATTCTGCAGAAATAGATTCACTCAAGAAGTTCTTACATGACCAATTTAAAATCAAAGATTTGGGTAGGTTGCATTACTTCTTAGGCCTTGAGGTTTTATACAAAAAGGATGGGGTTCTGATTTCACAGAGAAAGTTTGCTCTAGACCTTTTGAAAGAGTTTGATTGCTTGCATTGTCCTAGCTCTTCTTCCCCTCTTGATCCAACTGTGAAGTTAAAGGCCAAGGAGGGGACTGTCCTATCAGATCCTACCTTTTATAGAAAATTGGTGGGGAAACTGAATTTTCTAACTAACACAAGATTGGATATATCCTATGCAGTACAACATCTAAGCCAGTTTCTACAAGATCCCAGAGAACCTCACTTACATGCAGCTTTTCATCTACTGAGGTACATCAAGAGAGATCCCACACTTGGGATTTTTATGTCCAACAGTCATGATTGCACAGTAAGAGCTTACTGTGACTCTGACTGGGCAGCATGCCCAGACTCTAGGAGATCAGTCTCAGGGTACATTGTGCTGCTGGGAAACACTCCAATTAGCTGGAAATCCAAGAAACAAGAAATTGTGTCATTATCCTCAGCTGAAGCAGAGTACAGGTCTTTGAGGAAGGTTGTTGGTGAACTGGTGTGGTTGAACAGACTCTTCGAGGAACTTGCAGTGCCGACCTCCACACCTTATGCAGTATTCTGTGACAGTCAGTCAGCTCTTCACATTGCCAGGAACCCCGTGTTCCACGAGAGAACCAAACACATAGAAGTGGACTGTCACTTTGTAAGGAACAAACTCCATGATGGCCTCATGACCCTGCATCATGTCACTACTTCGGACCAACTCGCAGATGTCTTGACCAAAGCATTGACAGGAGTTAAACACTCA
>JAJOOS010003403.1:0-33316 GCA_029582725.1 Solanum chiquidenum | reverse complement strand
AGCTATGGCCTCAACTGTAGCAGAAATAGTGTGGCTTGTTGGATTATTTCAAGAACTTGGTGCTAGCATATCTCTTCATGTTTCACTGCATTCAGACAATACCTCATCACTCCAAATTGCTGCTAATCCTATTTTCATGAAAGGACAAAACATATTGACATTGATTGTTATTTTATTAGAGAGAAGGTTCAAGATGGGCTACTGATTACTGCTCATATACCCTCTATAGAGCAGTCTGCTGATATTCTCACAAAAGCACTTGGAAGGAACCTTCACTCTCACCTTATGTCCAAGCTAGGGATGAAGAACATCTTCATAGCACCTATCTTGAACGGGGGTGTAAAGGAATTAAGTAAATGTGTCAATGTGCCTTAGTTAGAGGGGTTAAGTCGAGTTGTTAGTTGTTATAATTATGCATTACAGTGTTAGTGATGCAAGTAGGTTAGTTAGTTACAGATGAGTCAGAGTTAGTTAAAGTTTGTTGAGTTAGTTTCACTCTTGTATATATCCATGTATCACACATTGAGAATGTATAAAAGTATGAATTCTCTCTGGAAAGTTCCTTCTGTTCTTAGCTCAACTATAACGTTTTCAATCTAGATTCATAGATTCAATAGTAGTTTGGCACCACAATGAAACACAATATTTTGGCACATATATACCAAAACAATTAAAGCATTCTTCATTCATTTGAATACAATATCATAATTATGTAATATTGATGTAATAAGCACATACACAATTGGTGTAATAGTGGTATAATAAGCACAAATATTCATAGTAATATTGGTATAATAAGTAAAATGTTAACAATGGTGAAAAGTATGGTAAAAGGGATCGTGAACCGTATGAACTGAAGGAAGGTCAATGGTTAAAAATATGAAGATGGACGGAAGGAAAGAGAAGGATAAAAAATTTGCAGAAGGAAGAGAGAAAGGTTAGATTTTCTAGAAAATATAAAATGCATAAGGAATAACTAAAAAGGAACTAGTTGGTAACACAAAAAGTTTTACTTTTACATAGATAGTATAAAAAAGGAAGAAAAATAAAATATTATATAAAAGAAAGTACAATTATAGTAAAAGATGAGAGAATAAATCACAGTAACGTGTGAAGTTGGAATTGTAATTGGAGAGATAAAAACGGAAAAAATTTAATACCATAATCATCATCCCCACAAATTAGGCCCATAATCCCAAAAGTAGGAGAGAAGAAATTGAAAATAAATAATTAATTTAGGAAAAAACCTTTTGGCCAGAAAATTTGGCCAAAATTTGGTCAGAATGGTATTTTACCTTTTTGAACATTCTTACCCTTTTAAAATTAATACATTTTAATTAAAAAATGAAAAAAGATCAGTTTATTTTAAAATAAAAAAAATATTATAGATTTTTTAAAATTCTGGCCATTTAGCATCACTCATTAATTTAAATATCGTGTGTATGTGTTTGTGGTATATGTGTTGGTGTAGTTAAATTATTGGTTATTTTTACATAGGTAAAAACAATTTTAGAAGATGTGAGATGAGAGAAGGTTATAACTATTTGATTGAATAAAAAATAAAAGAGAGAAAATTAATATATGTACAAAATAGGTAACTATATGACTAAAATTGTGGTTGAAAGACAAAAAATAATTACCATATTAGTGTTATTAAATTACTGGTTATTTTTACAAAGGTAAAAGCAATTTTATGGGATGTGAGATACGTATTTTCCTAGTTAGCGGGAAGAGAGAGGACTCTTTTTTACATAAATAGAAAAAAGTATTAAAGAGATGAGAGAAGGTTATATTATTTGACTGAATAAAAAAATTAGAGAGATAAAATTAATATATGTACAGAATAGGTAACTATATGACTAAAATTGTGGTTGAAAAGACAAAAAATAATTGCCATAATTATCATTTCCATTAAAACCACCCATAACCCCCAATAAAGGAAAAAAAATATTGGTAAATAAATTATATAAATAAATTTTGAAAATATTTATTTTTGTTATGTTTGTAATTTAAAAACTAGTTTTGTAATTAAAAAGTAGTATGTACATATATTGTTAATTAAGGTCTTAAATAGTATATTCTTGTAATTTTTCCCTTATAAATTATGATTTATATAAATTATGCATGTTTACGAAAGGAATGTTTATGACTCAAGTAAGCCTATAGATGAAGGTATTTGTATGCTTTATGAATCTTGGCCACATGACATGAATGACATATAGATTTGCCATCAATGCTTTTGGCCTATTTTCTTAAATTAGGTCTTGATTAATATGATATACGTATATGCCATCAATGATTATAGATCAAGCTTTAGAAACTATTTCCACTAGTATTATTGGCACTTATAGTATGAAGATAGTGACTATGGTATGAAAAGATCATGAATAGTGAAAGGTTTTCTCACACATGGTCTAAGGAGCTACTCTATGATGTTTCTAGCTTGGACTAGAATCTTAATTGTACTTTTCATGAATGATAATATGAATATGATTAATGACAATTTTGTGGGATTTATACTTAGCACCGAGAATATATAGAGATGGAGGTTCTCCTGTTGCTAAAGATTGGATTTCTAGTAGCAATCTCCTTGTCCTTAACTAAGTGACACCATAAGATGTTGTCTCAAATAGACATTAGCTAGTGGATCCACCTTAGCTCAGACTCATGGTCCTTACCTTGGAAAGCCTTTTTTTCAGTGTGGGAGCAGTACACTGGATTCCATGTTATAGCTCATATAGTCTATGTCGATTAAATGGTAAACTTCCCACAATAATGAACTACGGTTACTTCTAAAGTATCTCATAAAGTGTTTTAAAGATGTTAAGCTTGCATTGACCATGATTATGACTTGTGTTTTTTTAACCTTTTATCTTTTGATTTAACTTGGTCATTACATGTCATGTAAAGTCCTTTTAGCATGATTTCATAACTCTTATGCATTGCTATCATACTTAGTACATTCCATGTACTAATGCATATTTGTGCTTGCGTTGTTTCATAATGTAGGGTCTGACGCTCCTACCTTTCAGACTCGTGGCTAGTTGATCCATTTGGCTTTTGAAGATTGGTGAGTCCTCTGATCTGAGGACCGAGACACTTTTATAACTGTAAGTTATTTTGATTTTAAGACTTTGTACGTGGTGTATGGTTTACGTCTCAACCATTTCTATTGATGTAGTAGATGACTTATTGAAACTTATATTAGACTTCTGTTTTGTCAAACTCACTCATGATATGAGACAGATTCATTTGAAATCTTTATTTCTATTATCTTGTATAATATATGCTAAGTGACTTGTGTAGAAACTCTCGGGATTCTATACGTCATGTTACGACTAGGGTATACTTTGGGTCATGACAAAGTTGGTATTCAGAGCACAAGGTTTAGAAAGGTTCTAGGATGTCTCACAAGCCACGTCGAGTAGAGTCTTGTTCATCAGCATGAATCGTTCAACATTTATGAATAAGAAGCTATAAGATGCTTAGGAAACTTCATTTCTTTCATTACTCTAAAGTCGTGTCATAGAGTCTATCTCTAGAAATATCTTCTCCTTAATCGTGTTTGATTCTTTTCAAGATATGTCCCCTCAAAGAGTATGTGTTAGAAGGAATGCGAATAAGAATGTTAAACAAGAAGCTCCTCAAGTTTCCGTCGACCCTTTGGCCAAGCAAGTGACTAATGATGAGTCTCGAGCCGCATTTCATGCATTGGCCCAAGCTATGATGGCTCAAGCAATTAGGGAGGTTATGGCTCCCATAAACCCAAGGGTGGGTATGGCGGCAACAAGGGTGAGAGACTTTACTAGGATTAATCCCCTGGAGTTCTTCGGTTTGAAAGTTGAGGAAGAACATCAAGATTTCATTGACGAGGTTCACAAGATTGTAGAGATTATGGGTATCACTCCGATAGAAAATGCAGAATATGCTACTTACCAACTAAAAAGTTTTGCTCAAGTTTGGTTTAATCAATGGAAGGAAGATAGGGCAATTGATGAGGGTCCTCTTGATTGAGAGAAATTTAAGGTCGCTTTTCTTGATAGGTTCTTTCCCCTTGAGATAAGGGAGGCAAAGGTACTTGAGTTAATTAACCTTCGTCAAAGAAATATGAGTGTGGAAAAGTATGCATTAAAATTCAAAAAAAATTCCAAATATGCTCCAACTATGGTTCCCGGTCCAAGGGCAAGGATGAGTAAATTTGTGTCGGATTCTTCCGAATTGGTGGTCATAGAATGTCTAACTACCATGCTTGTTAAGGAGATGGGTGTCTTTCGGTTGATGGTTCATGCAAAACAAATCAAGGAAGGTATATACAAGAATCACTTTCCAACACTATATCCAAACTCAGAAGCACACAAAAACTTAGCCTACAAAATTCATTCAAAGCCAACTCTATTGTGACAGGTATGCATCTGTCGATAAATAGGCCACAACATCTTGTCACATGCCATACACGTGATCTATCTTATCCAGTTGACATCCCCAATCGATAGGCATAATTCCAATTTGAATTACAAGCCTCATCTAAAATGGTGACAAAGCCACATATAGCTAAAAACTAAAAAAAATCCCAACTACCCATGTATGTGTGAAGCACACGTGGGTAACCTTCAAATATAGAATCCAGATTTGCTTTTGGGTGCCCATCTTTACGCATTCCCACGTGCTTGAACCGTGCACAAGTCCTTTACAACATAGTTTGTCATTGGTCTAGTCTCCTGAGTCATCTTTCATTGTCCAACACTTAGCCCACGAACTTGCTTAGTTATGACCATGGATGATCATAAATTTGTCTTCCCTTAGATTTGCCCAACCCTTGGTATGCCTTAGCCAAGACATGTCTTACATGTCTTAGGCGCACCAATACTAAGATTTTTCCTCAATTGAACTTGATCTTGACCACAATAACTGAGCCTTGACTAAGTTCATCATATAAATTCCTACACAAGAACCATCAAACCGAGGATCTATGTCACGACCTGAGTCTATACCCTGGATGTGATTGACACTCGAGAATCATTGCTGGTCTCCAAGCGAACTCTCATCCTAGCTGACTACAAGAGGAATACTAACTCAAGCATACACAAGCATCAAACTGAAAGAAATATTTAATTACAACTTACTAAATCTTAAACTCTCTGAATATACTGAGCATGAAACATAAGTCTTAAATGAAACATCTGAAACTGAAAGACGTCCAAAACTATCTATCTAGTAAGCCTCTACCGTATAAAGACGAGTGTCATAACAAGACTCACGACACCTCAAAATGCTACTACTAACAACTCATAAAAACTGAAGTCCTTTGGAAGCAAGGCGATCTCACTCAAAAGCTGATGAGTGGGGTGATCTCAATTTGAACTCATATTGAGGATCCTAAGTACCTAAATCTGCATCATCAATGGTGCAGGTCGAATGACATCATTACATAGAATGTACAAGTACTATAGCTGAATAACAAATAACTGAACTGAAAAGACTGAAAGTAACTTAACTGAAATATAGTATAATCATGACAAAAATCATTTAAAATCTTACTGTAAGGATGCAATAATAACAAATACTGAACTGAAATATATATAAAAACATATTTTACTAGAAGTTTCTCTAACCGAAAATCATCACTACGAGACAATGTCTCACCCACACTGCTAGAATTGTCCTATACCTTACTGGGGTATATAATAAACTCAACACATGGATCCACTAAAATGTCTGCTCAATGGCAGCTAGGAGTCGCCCGAAAGTCAATACGATCCTAACCCACGCTGGCTACATGGTTTTATGGGCAATGTGAGTTGTCTAAATTTTTTCTCATATCGATGCTAAATACTACTCTCAAAATACATATATAACTCAATGCTCAAGTAAAATACTCTATGGTTTAGATAAGTTCTCAAAAGGGTCTCTTCAAGAGGTAAGTGCTCTGTATTCAATCTTTCTGAAAACTCTTTATACCTTTTTTAGAAATAGTACTCTCTTTTCAATGTGAAAAATAATACCCTCTTTAAGGGGTAATAAAACTTCTCATTATCTGACTGAAATGCTTCTGAAAAATTGTTTATACTTTTCTTAAAATAATACTTTCTTTCTCAATGCAAAAATAATACATTGGGGCCATTAATGTTTCCCTTAAAACTCTTCTCAAAATAATACTTTAAATTATACTTGGAATCACTTTGAAATTCCAAAATCAATGTAAGAAAAAATAATTGAACAAAGGCTTTCAACAAAATATCATCAGCTAGGGTTCATGTGAAATAAAAGCATGAACAACAACCCAATAATCTCAATGCATAAAATATCAAAATCTCATAAATAAGAACTCAAGATACAGAATAAAGAACTCAATTCATATCTAGAATTTGGTGTAGAATGTAGGAACCACATGATTGAACTCTTACTGAATTTAGATGTAGGGCATGAAGACAAACTAGTCCAACACTATAAATAGCCTTGCATACCCGATTATGAAGCTTTTAGACTGGAAATTTTGGTGGAAACTTGATTTATCTTGAGCTTGAGGAAGAACATTAGATTTCTTAGAGGAAATCTTTGAGCTTGGAATCTTGGGGGTTGATCTTGAGAGAAGAAACTTTTTTCTGAAGTTCTTAGAGTGGAAGAACTTGGAAAACCTTTGATGGAAAGTTTCTCTTTATATCTTGAATTTTTGACATGGACGTTTTAGGGTTCTTGATGGAGAAGAGGAACCCTAGGTGAGTTTTGAGAGAAGTTTTGGAGACTTGAATGTTTAGATTGATGATTAGGGATGACAATGGAGCGGGGTGGGTTTAAGGTTATGCAGGTTGTGCGAGGCGGGTTGAAGTGAATTTTTTAAAAACTAATGCAGGGCAGAGCGAGTTGAAGTGATAGAGCATTATTTTTATTAAGATAATTTCTTTAAAGATACTAAAATATTCAAGATAGTAAATCAAAATGGTTCAATAAAAAATAACACAATTTCTTACATGTTTCCCAATTGACCTCTAAAAAGTAATTGTTTAAGTCATTATCTATTAAATTAATATAAATTAATGAAAAAATGAAATTATTTTTATAAATTTTATTTTAGTATCAAATTTAAATAGAAAAAAATAATATTTAAAAAGTTATGCGAGGTGGGTTCATGCGGGGCGAGTCTATACAGGGCGGATTGAAAGCAAAAAAAGTTATTATGCGGGACGAGGCAGATCGAATTAAAGATTTTACGGGTTAAGCTCAACCCGCCCTGCCCCATTGTCATCCCTATTGATGATTATGAAAGGAAAACTAGTTATTTGAATGACATACTTAGTTAAAACACCCCCAACCGACTTAGAATAGGGTTGAAAGCTTGGAAAATAACCAAAACAACCATGGAATACGTGCAGAAAATTTCTGGAAGAAAATCGCTCTACTGTCCGTGGAATATTCTACCATCCGTAGTACTAGTCATATCATATCGACTGCCTGATGACGCTTCACTAAAATATGTACAGCCTTTTACTCAGAACTTGAAATGAGGTAAAATTGGTGGCATAGAAAAGATAACTCATAGACCTTTAATTTGGTAGGTCATGAGCCACCTAATTCATTATGTGCCGAGAGATGTGATCATTTAAAGTTGACCTAAGTAGAATCTTATTTCAAACTTAATCGGTAAGGAAACTTTCAACTCAACTTTGTGCTAGGGGATTTTTGTGACCTTAATTCATATTCAAATTCATTCCCACACTAAAGAATTGACCTTAACACCTAAGAACAGTTTAAAAATCACCGGATACAACCTTATATACAAATAAAGAATGATTAGAATCATAGCTTAGAAATTTTCGGGGTGTTATAGCCTAGCACTACACATGTGTGAGATTTTTTTATCTGGAAAGAGTCATAAATATTCCTCATCTATGGAGAAACAAAGAAGCCCACGTTCAAGGTATTACTCAGTAAATACATATATATCTTAACTTAAGATTGACTATTCTAGCTTAATTAAAATATAATTTTTTTGAATCCTTTTATTTGCGAGGAGCTGGATGAGAAGATATTAATAAATATTTTCCTTTAAAAATACCCCAACCTATTCTTTTGGATCAAAAATAGCCCAATCCTTTTGAAAATGGCTAAAAGATACTCTCCTCCCATCTTTTGGTCTAAAAATACCTTCAAACTTTTTTTTGGTTCAACAATATACCTCCTTCCACCTTTTAGTCTAAAAATATCATCAACCCAAATTTAATTTAATTGAATTCTTTTCCTAATTAGTTACTTCTTTTGTTATTTATAAAAAACATTTTTTTAATTATTCAAATTCTTAATATTAGCTCATCCCAAAATTTTAAAATATTTAAGTCTAACTATATATGAGATGAAAATAAAGTCTTTATATTATCAATTTATTTCAGTAACAGAGAGTAAAGAAAAAAAGATAAAATTTGGCTAATTAATATATTCATAGAATTTATTACCAAAAAATATATATATATTCATAGACTTGACGATTTATCCTGAACACTAAAAATATAACTATTTATTGATTAAAAAGTAGAAGGTTATATAATAATATGTCTATTTACTAATATTTTTAAAGGAAAAGTCCTTTTGGCCAGAATGGTATTTTGCCTATGTTATTTTACCATTTTAATTTTTTTTACCCTTTTAACTTTAATATCTTTTAACTAAAAAAATGGAAAAAAAGATAGTTTATTTTAAAATAAAAAAGATATTATAATTTTTTAAAATTTCTGATCAAATTCTGACCATTTAATATTACAATTACATTGGACATCCTTTTTGCCAACACATCGATTACCTCATTGTCTAATTATAAGGATAACCAACCTTCTAGAATTAGCACTAAATAAAAAGTGACATAAAAAATTCTAGATTTTGCTAACATAATAACCGTTAATGATACTTCGAGGACATTTATTGCATCACATGTTGATCTCTTATTATGTTTGCTTATATATGATAACACTTATGATACGTTCTTATATTGATAACTTTTTTAATAATAAAGAAATAGAAAAAATGATAAATATTAGTGAATTAATTAGAATATAAGTTGTGTTGAAATCTGACTGTTATATGTTGTCCGTACAATGACTCGAGCCCTTGCCTTGAGGTTCAGAAAAAAATATGATAACCGATCTAGTAATGTTCTTTATAGAATTATTTTTAATAAAGAATTTGAGCGCAAACCATTTAAAGGGGACAAAATTCATTTAGTTCAAATACCGAATTACCAAATTTCCATATAATAAAAGTTTAATCGATATTAGAATTATAAATAATAGATATATAAATAAAAGTAGATGACAAGAAAGTTTCTCCTTAAGATTTGACTAAATAAATAGTTGGCTAGTGGTTAAGATGGCTCTAGTACTGTTGGGTGAAAGTTTGACTTATCTACTAAAATTAGCGCTAAATAAAAAGTGACATAAAAAAACTCTAGATTTTGCTAACATAATGACCGTTAATGATACTCCGAGGACATTTATTGCATCACATATTGATCTCTTATTATGGTTGCTTATGATACGTCCTTATATTGAAAAATTTTTAATAATAAAGAAATAGAAAAAATGATAAATATTAGTGATTAATTAGAATATAAGTTGTATTGAAATATGATAACGTTATATGTTGTCCGTACAATGACTCGAGCCCTTGCCTTAAGGTTTGAGGAAAAAAATATGACAACCGATCTAGTAATATTCTTTATAGAATTATCTTCAAGAAAGAATTCGAGCACAAACCGTTTAAAGGGGGGAAAATTCACTTAGTTCAAATAACAAAATTCCAAATTTCCATATAGTACAAGTTTAATCAATATTAAAATTATAAATAATAGATATATAAATCAAAATATTAACAATAAAGTTTCTACTTGAGATTTGAATCAATAAATAGTTAGCTAGTGGCTCTAGTACTATTGGGTGAAAGTTTGACTTATCTACTAGAATGTTAAGATAGGTGTCATATAATGACCTTGAATTTTGGACCGTGACACATGAATTGAGGGTACTAATAAAATCAAAGCATGTTGGTTGAATTGTCAAGATCGGCGATACAATTGTCTTTTGACAAAAATATATATAGTACGGAGATCATCTTTGTGTAATTTAATCATAATTACTAAAAAAAAACTTTATTCTTAATTTATAAACATTAACGTCTTACCATCAAATACAAGAAAACAATGACATTTTGGTGATAAACTTCATAATCCTTTTAGAATGAAAATAGTAAACACACAATATAGGTACGGAGTACTTATTTATTTAATAGTGCTAAGAATATCACATATTTTTTTGGACTTGTTCAAAGACTTTGGTAGAGTTTCACAGCCAATCTGGGAGAAAGAAGTGGTTGAAGAGGCTTGACTTTAGGTAAAGCAATGCCTAATCCCTCACTTAGATCTATTGGCTCTTCCTTTGGCATTGAGATATTGAATCCATGAAGTAATTTTGCTAGCGTCAGATGCACTACTTGGGTTCCAAAGGTTAATCCAGGACACATTCTTCTTCCAGAGCTAAACGGAATATACTCAAAATTTTGTCCTCTAAAATTAATATTTGTATGTTCCTTGAAAAACCATCTCTCTGGTTTAAACTCATTTGGATCTTCCCAGATTGTCGAGTCTCTCTGAAGCTTCCATAGATTAACAATCAATCGAGTGCCTTTTTTAATATGATACTTACCGATGCTACAGTCTTCGATGGCCTCTCGAGGCCCTGCCAAAGGACCAGGTGGGTAGAGACGTAAGGTTTCTTTTACTATAGCTTGCAAATAAGGAAGGTTTTTGATGTCTGACTCTTCAACCCATTTATTTCTTCCTATTTGCTCATCTAGCTCATTCTGGGCTAATTTCAATGAGTGAGTGTTATTCATTACCAAAGATAATGCCCATATTAATGTCTCTGCAGTGCTCTCTGATGCCGTCATGATAAGTATCTGCCACATAAAATGATTTTAGTTTTACCAAGAGCATACTCGAGGATCCCACACACCATATTTTTGTATAGTCATTTTATCATTGTTACGTTCCTCATCAACATGTGATTTTAAACTGATAGTTATTGGTTCAATTTAAAGAAGGATTTTCCCTAAGTTCGTGAGACACATCGTATAGATAAAAAATAATGATTAACATTTAATTGATTAAAATAAGATTCTAATTATGATTTAGATAATTAATATTTCATAAGAAAAATAATAATATCATAATTATAACTCATAACAATATAATATCTTGTCCATAAATATATAATAAAAACTTTTCTCTTTTCTAATTCTTTTTTTCCTACGAGTATTTATCTTCTGTTTGTTTTTTTTTAAAATTAAGTCTTAGATAGCAACTTTGAATTTTCTCTTTAAAATTAGTTTACATATAATTAATAGCAAAAACAATCGCAATGAAAAAAAATAGAAAAAGAAAAATTATTTTATAATATATTTATGGACAAAAACAAAAGATAATACTAGTAAGAGTTTAAAAAATAAATAATCAAAGAATAATAGTAAGAAAAAGATTAGAAAAAAGAGAATTTTTTTAATAATATATTTATGGACAAGATAATATATTGTTATGATTATGATATTGTCATTTTCCTTATGAAATATTAATTATCTAAATTATAATTAAAATCTTATTTTAATTTAATTAAATTTTAATCATTAATACTTACCTATATCATGTGTTTCACGGAGAGGAGCCGAATCCTATTAAGTATAGACAGTGAAAATGAAAGCCTTCTTGAGTTGTCTTTTTGCATATCCCTTTCCACAATAAATTACTTTGGTAGGCAAGCCATGTGATTAAGCAGACTTATGTTTTTTCATACAACCTGCTATATATACTTCTATTTATTTTATAAAATCCCCAAATATAATCCTATATTTTATGAATATGACATATTTTCAATTTTTAGAAAAAATGACACATAAAAAGCTTAAAGGAAAATGTAAATTCTCTAACTATTACTCCTTCCCTCTATCCCAATTTATATGACTTACTTTTTTTTAGTTAGTTCAAAAAAGAATGAAACATTTCTATCTATATTAAGTAACAATTTAACTTTAAAATGTCTATTTTGTCCTTAATAAAATGATTTATAGTCACACAAATTTCGATTATTCATTTTAGATCATAAGTTTTTTTTTAAAAATTTAAAAAAAACTCCATACCGAGCTACCTCACGTAAAAATGGGACAGAGGGTAATTAAAATCACGGTTCATAAATTGCACGAATTTACTTTTATTGTTATACAATTTCAGTTTTCTGTGCTTTTGGTTAATTATGTGAAAAGTAATTAAATAAAAAGAAAATGGATTGAGATTTTGTTTATAAAATAATAAATCAAATCATTTTAAAATAAAATAAAATTGCTAGCTACTTCCAACATGCCGAACTCTAATATGATATTTGATTGTCAACAAAGTTGTTTATTTTTTTTCTTCCTTTTATTATGGCAGCGTGTTTCATGTCATTGGGGGGATTTGGTAGGTGTATAAGAATAATGCTAAATATAATTGTATTAATTATGTTTGCATTAATTATGAAAAGATTATTTCTTATATATTGTTTGATTTGATATATTAAATATTGCAGGCACTGCATAATTTTTTTTAAATAATTATTTATAAAGATACTCTTTATAAATTTGGTAAAAAAAAATATATATATAAAAAAGGGTTAGAGGGGCAATTGAGTCTTTCACTATACTAATGCATGCATTAAAACCATTTGCATTACTAACATTATAGATTTCCATGTTTTAGTAATACACACCTCAATATGCAATAAAATATATTAGTTATACATAGACTTAAAAAAGTGTATCAAATATGATACTAAAAATACACAAAATTAATACATTATTTTTCTTTCTAATACACTCTATCAAACAATCCAAAATGAACTCGAACACATGCAATTTATATATTGCATTTAAGTAATGTACTACTACATTAAATACTATTCCATGAAATTTTAAGATTGATTCTTCAATATCTAATATTTTAAATAGTACTCCATTCATTTAGTTAAATGTTATTAAGGACCTCTTTTAGATAGTCAATCCATTTAATTAAGCGGGCCAGATCAATAATTGAATTGGATTTAGGGTGGGTTGCATCCTAAATAAATCTAAGTATTGCCTTTAATTTTTGAAATAAAAAAAAAATCCTAAAAGTTTATAACCAACACGCTATTGAATAAGTAGAAGAAATTGCATTTTCGGCTAAAACTGATGATTATGAAAAATAACTAAATAAAGTTGAATAATTCTAGTGTCCTTAATTACTTGTCCACTTTTTCTATTTTAGTTGTTTCTAATTACTTGTCTATTTTGACAAATTAAGAAAGGAAAAAATATTTTTACTTATTATACCCTCAATTAATTAGTTTGGAAAAGGTAGAACTACTTCTTGAAATTCTCATATTTTTAATTCATCCACTTCATAATTAATAGGAGTGAAATGGTAATCTCACTATGTCAATACTCCCTTTGTCCCAATTTATGTGATACTTTTTGGATTTTGAGATACAAACAAGTCTATCTTTGACCGTAAATTTTTCACAAGTCTTTTAAATATTTTGAATTGTCAATTATTGTGGCTTATAATATTTTTTTAAATATATAAATTTCATTTAAATTTTTTTGAAGATTCCATCCGTAAATAATCTGTCAAAGAGTCACATAAATTGGAACAAATTAAAGGAGTAAATATTTTTTTAATAGGTATGTCAATTAAAAAATGCTTACCAAAGTTGTTGCCTTGATAATGGCATCACGATTGTATCCAGACTCCATATTGATTTCCTCTGGAAGGGTTGAAAGCATGATATCAATAAAATCAGATTGTTCTCCATCTCCAATAGAATTGATATGTTGTTTTAACCAGCTATCAAACACGCTATCAACTTCTTTATAAGTTTCTTTCATTGCTTTAATATGCCCACCAATATCCATCCATTCAAGCCATGGAATTGCATCTGAAAAAACAAAAGCTCCACCTAGGTACAATGCTTTCTTTATAGATTCTTTGAAATTCATCTCCTCAGCGCATCCAGTAAATCGTTTCCCAACAAGCATTCTAATGATTATGTTACACGTTATGTTCTCAAACCAACTACTTAAATTCACTTGTCCTGGGCATGAATTTGAGTACAATTCTTTAATACAACAATTCACTTCTGATGTACGTACATGTTTTAGCTTCTCAAGGCGACTGTTAGTTAAGAGTTCAACAGTTACCATTTTACGTATATCACGCCAGTATGGTCCGTAAGGGGCTAAAGCGAAAACGGCTCCATTATAACCTAAATACTTGCTTACTGCCATATTTGGTCTACTAGCAAATATTTTGTCATTGTTAGCTGTGAAGCAATCTTTAACCATTTCCCAATTACTGACCACAATAGCTGGATGATCACCAAGTTGTAATTGAAAAATAGGTCCATATTTATCAGCCATCAGTCCTAGGGTTCGACAAACGGGAACGTGACCGTTAAGAAGATGGAGGTGACCTATAAAAGGCCATGCACCTGGAGCTTTAGGTGCACCAATTGCTGCACTTGTTATGTTTCTACTCTTGTATTTGCGAGCAACTAAAAGGGCTAAAAACCAAGCAACCAACAGTACTGGTAAGAGATGAGAAAGAAAATACATGTTGATTGTATTGTACTGGAAACTGGAATGGGAATATTTGTGTCAATTTTAGAGCAATTGAGGTTTTTATTACTTTATACTACTAGAGGAGATCAGATAGTAGTATTTATAATTGAACTACGAGGTTAGAAACACTCGTAAAGATTTTTTTTCTTTGTGGCCTAAAATTAAAGAAGGTAACAATGAGGGGACCACAACGTAGACCATATACTGTGGAATATTATATTATTGCATGAAGTACATGGATATAGGCCACAAAAAAAGAAACATGTTACTCCCTGGGTTTATTTTTATTTATTTATTTATTATATAAAAAATATATGTACATTTTTAATTACTTAATTTTAGAAAATTAAGATATAATTTATTAGCGTATTCAACTGGTAATAATCAGACCTAACAATATCAATATGGTTCCTAGTCTAGTCACATAAGGTTACAAAAGTTTTCTTTATAGCCTTGAGGAAACATTAATGACAAAGTGTTACGTGTGAGGTTTGAGAGTTCCTATAATCTTTAGATGATTTCAGTTTTTTTTTTGTGGTCACAATCTCTATTTGTATAGATTTTTAATCTCTTTTTTTCTTTTTCTTGTTACTAGTAAACTACAATGAGAACAATGATTTTGGAATCACAATTTAACTAATGTCTGCTTTACAAATTTCTTTTACAAGTTAACCTATTTTTTGGGAATATTTCAAGCATACACGATTAATATTGAAAATTTGTGTCTGAAGTGCATTGATTTTATTTTTCAAATTTCAACAATTCAACGCCCAAATTTATTTCAAATAAACTCAAATTGAAACATAAGTTTTATATAATAAAGAACAAACTTTAATCATCAACTTGTCAAAAGGACAACAAATGTAAAATCCATTTAGCACATTTTATTTCCTTTTCATGTATGTCTCAGTTTCAATTATATATGACAGATATACTTGTTAAAGTCTACTAAAGTTTTAAGAGTATGTGTCTGCATATTTTTTCCAACAAAATAATACTCCTTCATTTCAATTTGTTTGACATGCCTTTTTTTTAGTTCGTTTAAAAAAGAACGACTCTTTCCTTTTTTTGACAACTTTTCAATATCAATTTTTCACATGACATATTTAAGTGTCACGATCCGAGCCTACACCCTGAACGTGACCGGCACTCGAGAACCATCGTTGGTCCCCAAGTGAACCCTTGGCCTGACTCAATACTCAGCAGAAGACTTACTCAACAACATAGGTGTAACGACCGATTTACGTCGTTATAGAAAAGCCAACGGGTAAAATTTTGGGCCGGAAAACTTTTTCGTAGTAACTTGGGATTCCCCAACCTAATCCAAATTTGGACGAAATCGGAGTCATTGAGGTGTAGTGAAATCTGGTAGCAATCGGGTGACTTATTTATGATTTTGATTACATGAGTAGTTAGATAAATCGTTAAGGAATCCGTACGACTTTACGAAATTGAATTCGGGTGAGTAGAACTCCCGGAGTCGATCTTAGTGTGAACGGTATTTTCTGAGCGTCGTTGGTTAAAGGTGTGTTGTTAAATGGGGGTTTTGGAATTCTTTAAATAGCTCACTGTTTTGTGCAAGGCGCCGCTTTGGCGGTGGTTTTGGTCGCTCTGGCGGGCCAGACGCGACTTAAGGTCGTAAATAAGCCCAAAATGACTTTATTCTGCACTTTTTGATTTTTAGAGCTAAGGAACGAACCCCAGGTGACTCTTGACAGTTTTCCACCATTCTTGAGGCTAAAGGTAAGGTTTTAACTCCCCCAATCCATTTTTTGATCCGTAGAACGTAATCTAATGGGTAAATATTTATGGGGGAGAGTTTTGATCTAGAATCTATGGTGGAAACAACCCTAATTTGGATACTTGGGATCATGAGTGTGATCTAGGATTCATAGAATTGTTAGTAATTCGGGTAATTAGTGATTATTTATTGATTCCCGTATTATATTGATTGTTTGTAGACCAAGAACAAGCGGAACGAATCCAGAAAGGGAAGGATCAAGTTTCTTAGGGTTTCAAGCTTGTTTCGAGGTAGGTGATGGTTGTGATTCTATGATTGTATGATGTATGTTTGTCTTGCTTCATTATGATACATGTATGTATGTGGATGTTGCATTATTGATCACACGCTTGTTGTAAATGAGGATATATGATTGTCGAATGCCATTGAATCATGACTCGATTTGTATGATTATGAGAATGTACTTGTGTTTGTAATTATGGCGTGTTGAATGGATCGGTTGCCACGTTCCGACATAACTAATTGGGATCGGTTGCCATGTTCCAGCATAAATATGGAATCGGTTTCCACGTTCTGGCATAACTATTGGATCGGGTACCACGTTTTGGTATGCTAACTGTGTGGGTTTGGGTTCCATGAGAGGACCAATGACTTGTCATAATTGTGTATCTTGAGAAATGTGAAGTTTGTTGTTCGTAAATGTTGATAATATTGTATATGTTCTATATATGCATGTGATTATATTATTGTATTGACTTGCTTATGTTACACTTAGTGGGATAGCCGCGTGATCCTACCAGTACAATGTGGTTGTGTACTGATACTGCACTTGCTCTTATTTTTTTTAGTACATGGCATCTTCGAGCGCCTATTGACATACCTCGTCTAGAAGATCAGTGATCCTTTCGAATTCAAGGGTGAGTCAATTCTTCCGGGATGCCATGAGTTCTCTTTCGTCTATGTCCATATTTCAGACTTAGACTTTTCTAGTTAGTTATTAGTTCATTAGTTTGGGGTTGTCTCCCTTCTTGTTTAGACTTTTGGTTCATTGTTAGATGTTTTGGTACATTGACTTTCAGGTGCTAGGTGTATTTTCCGTATTGTTAGTTGTTTGGGCCTTTGAAAGTTTATGGGAACTTCAGTTTTAGCTATTATTCCTATTTTCGTATACTTAAATGCTTTAGTTTTTGGTTTAGTTGCTTGGTTTGGGTTGTAGTAGTGGTTCTCCCACCGGAGGGTTAGTATGGGTGTCAATCACGACGGGCTGGATCGTGATAAATTTGGTATTAGAGCCTAGGTTCGTTGATCTCGATGTACCAAAACGAGTCTAGTAGAGTCTTGCAAAACGGTACGAGGACGCCTTTACTTTTCTTCGAGAGGCAATAGGACTTTAGGAAATCTCTTTGTTTTCTCTTGTCTCCTTTCGTTCTATAACTTGATTCCAATTGGTTTTTGTCGATTCAAATTGGTATATAACCTTTTTCACTCTTCTGTCCGCAGATGGCTAATACTAGGTTCAATGGTATCACGCCCGTAGCTCCCGTCAATGCTCTAGCTAAGGAATCTGCAGTGAGAGGTCGCGGTCGAGACAGGGGTAGAGGAAGAGCTAGGGGTAGAGGCCGTGGAAGAGTAGCGCCTGCTGGGAATGTAACTCCTGTTGAGATTGCTCCTATGAATAAGAACCCCCCCTGCACACCATGAAGAGATAGAGGAGAATGTTGATGTTGAGAATGTTGAGAATGTTGAGGATGTGGGACAAGAGGAAGAGGCGCAGACTGAGACTACAAGTATTCCTTCTTTAGATCAAGTGTTGACTCAACAGATTATGTCATTCTTGAAGGGGTTGGTTGGTCCTGGAGTGCTTCCATCTGTTCAAGCAGCTCAGGCTCCCGCCCGTCCTCCTATTGTTAACATTACCCCCAAGACGGGTGGAACGAGAGGTAATGATGCTTTCTTCCGTTCTTTGTTGGGTTCTGTTATGACAATGAGCATGAAATGTTGACGAAGTTTTTGAAGTTAAAGCCTCCTGTGTTTCTTAGTTCTTAGAATGAGGATGCTTATGAGTTTATCTTATACTGCTATGAGAGGCTTCATAAGTTGGAAATTGTCCATCAGCATGGGGTTGAGTTCGTGACTTTCAACTTCAAGGTGAGGCTAAGTAGTGGTGGAGAGCTTATATGGAATGTAGATTTTCAACTTTACCTCCACTTACTTGGACCCAATTTCATGCTCTGTTTCTAGAGAAATATGTGCCTCAAACTTCGATGGATCGCAAGAAGGATGAGTTCATGGCTTTGGAGCAAGGTGGCATGATTGTGGCTGCTTATGAGGCCAAGTTCCATGATTTGTCTAGATATGCTACTCAATTGGTGACTACTGAAGATGAGAGGATCCGTTTATTTATGAGGGGACTAAATTATGAGTTGCAGGTATTATCTATTCATATGACCTCTGCAGGAAGGAGCTTTAATGAGGTAACAAACTATGTTAAGAAAGTGGAGGGGGTGAGGCGAGACGGTCAGGCTAAGGCATTGGCAAAAGAGGCCAAGAACTCGGGTAACTTTCACGGTTCTTACTCTAGGTGGTCCGGAAGGCCAACGCTTGCAGCTAAGCCAATTCAGTCCGCTATGCCCGTCTCTACAGGTAATTACTCGGGAACTCCACCTCATAATTTGATTCAGGATAGCCAAGGAGTCGCACCTTCAGAGGGCAGCAGACCTTCTTTTGATCGTACATGCTACAATTGTGGAGAACCTGGACATATGAGGAGAGATTGTCTCCACCCACGTGTGTCTGAGTCCGCGCAACAGCAGACTAGAGAAGTGGTACCTGCGGGAAATGGTAATAATGGTCGAGGGCGTCCACAAGGTGGGTGAGGAGGTAATCAACGAGGCCGTGGAGGTAGAGGAAATGGTAATGCAGGTAGAGGTAACGTCCAACCAGGAAGGGAAGTGATTTGTCAAGATGATAGGGCTCAGTGTTATGCCTTTTCGGGCAAGAATGAGGCAGAGGCGTCTGACGCAGTGATCACATGTATTATTCTTGTCTGTGACCGGATGACTAATGTGTTATTTGATCCGGGTTCTACTTATTCTTATGTATCTGTGCGTTTTGCCTCAGAGCTTGATATGATTTGTGATTTACTTGATGCCTTTATCCATGTTTCTACCCCAGTTGAAGAGTCAGTCATAGTCATCCATGTCTATCGTGCTTGTCTTATCTTACTTATGGGTTTTCAGTTGGGTTAATTTGGTGATTTTGGATATGACTGACTTTGATAAATCTTAGGCATGACTTGGTTGTCCCCCTATTATGTTGTGTTAAATTGTAATATTAAGTCTGTAACTCTAGAAATTCTGGGAAGGGGTGTACAAGCCTAAACAAACTAAGATCATATCCTCCATTCGGGCTAGAAAACTGGTAAAGCATGATTGTTTGGTTTATTTAGCTCATATTAGAGATGTTGAGGTTGAGACTCCATCTATTGAGTCTATTCCTATGGTGTCAGAATTTAGACAAGTATTTCCTAATGACTTGCCTGGTATACTCCGAATAGAGAAATAAACTTCTGCATTGATTTAGAACCTGGTACCCTCCCCATTTCTATCCCTTCATATCGCATGGCTCCGGCGGAATTAAGAGAGCTTAAGGCTCAAATCCAAGAGTTTTTTGATAATAGATTTATTCGACCTAGTGCTTCCCCATGGGGTGCCCCAATTTTGTTTGTTAAGAAAAATGATGGTAGTATGAGAATGTGTATAGATTACCGGCAATTGAATAGGGTCACCATTCGAAATAAGTATCCTTTGCCTCGAATAGATGATCTTTTTGACCAATTGCAAGGCACATCAGTTTTCTCCAAAATTGATCTAAGGTCTAGCTACCATCAATTGAAAATTATGCATGAGGATGTGCCCAAGACGGCATTTAGAACCCGCTATGGGCACTACGAGTTTCTAGTTATGTCATTTGGCTTGATTAATGCGCCTGCCACTTTTATGAGTTTAATGAATGAGGTGTTCAAATCATTTCTTGATTCTTTTGTCATAGTCTTTATTGATGATATTTTGGTCTATTCGAAAAGTGAGGAAGAGCATGCCGACCATCTTCGTATTGTTCTGGGTGTTCTTGGGAAAAAAAGTTATATGCTAAATTTTCTAAGTGAGAATTTTGGTTGACTTCTGTTGCATTTTTGGGACATGTAATTTCAAAAGAAAGAGTAATGGTAGATCCTCAAAAGATTGAGGCGGTTAAGAATTGGGTTCGGCCTAGCTCTATGACGGAAGTTAGGAGATTTGTGGGGCTCACTAGCTACTATCGTCGATTTGTGAAGAACTTTGCTTCTATTGTCACTCACTTGACTAATTTGACCAAAAAGGAGATACAATTTGAATGGACTGAAAAATGTGAGGAGAGCTTCCAAAAGCTCAAGACTCTTTTGACCACCGCACCCATCCTAGCATTATCGGTTGAAGGTAAGGATTTTATTGTTTATTGTGATGCTTCACATTCTGGTTTGGGTGTTGTGTTGATGCAGGATAAGAATGTTATAGCCTATGTCTCGCGTCAATTGAATGTGCATGAGAGGAATTATTCAACACATGATTTAGAGTTAGCAGCGGTAGTATTTGCTCTTAAGATCTGGCGACATTACCTCTATGGTGTTAAGTGTGAGGTGTTTACTGATCATCGTAGTTTGCAGCATATGTTCACTCAAAAGGATCTGAATTTGAGACAACGAAGGTGGATAGAGTTACTTAAAGATTATGATGTTACCATTCAATACCATCCGAGTAAGGCTAATGTGGTGGCAGACGCTTTGAGTTGGAAAACGGTGAGTATGGGTAGTTTAACTTGCTTAAGTGTAACCAAGAGACCCTTGGCTAAGGAAATTCAGACCTTAGAGTCTAAGTTCATGCAGTTGGGCATCTCAGAAAGAGGTGGGGTGTTAGCTAAAATTGAAATGAGGGCCACATTCATTGAAGAGATCAAGGCCAAGCAATTTGAGGATGAGAATTTGAATGAACTTAAAAAGAAGACTGAGATTGGTAAGGCACAAAAGACCACTCTTGATGCGGAAGGTGTGCTCAATTTTAAAGGAAGAATTTGTGTTCCTCGACTTGATGACTTGATTCAAAAATTGTTGGCAGAATCTCATGGTTAGCGATATTCCATTCATCAGGGTGTAACCAAGATGTATTGAGATTTGAAGCGATATTTTTGGTGGTCAGGCATGAGAAGGATATAGAGGAGTTTGTGGCTAAGTGTCAAAATTATCAACAAGTAAAATATGAACCCCAAAGGCCTGCAGGTTTGCTTCAAAGAGTGTTAATTCCGGAATGGAAGTGGGAAATGATAGCCCTGGATTTTGTAGTTGGTCTTCCCAAGACTTTGAAGAAGTTTGATTTTATTTGGGTAGTGGTTGATAGATTGACTAAGTCAGCCCATTTTATTTCGGTAAGAATAGATTATAACTCTGAACAATTGGCTAAAGTTTATGTGAAAGCGATAGTGAGGTTGCATGGGGTGCCCCTCTCTATCATCTCAGACCGTGATACCCAAATCACATCCAAGTTTTGGAGGAAATTACATGATGAATTGGGCACACAACTCACTTTTAGTACAACCTTCCATCCACGGAAAGACGAGCAGTCAGAGGAGACTATTCAAGTGTTAGAAGACATATTGAGGGCATGTGTGATTGATTTTGGAGGGAATTGGGATAAATTCATATCTTTGTGTGAGTTCTCCTATAACAATAGTTATCACTCCAGCATAGATATGGCACCATTTGAGGCACTCTATGGGAGGGGATGTAGATCACCCATAGGATGGTTTGAGGCGGGAGATGTGAAACCTTTGGGGGTTGATTTGGTGAAGGATGCCCAAGATAAGGTGACGAGTATTCAAGCTAAACTTCTAGCAGCCCAGAGTAGATAGAAGAAGTATGCGGATCATAAGGTAAGAGACATGACATTTCAAACCGGTGAGAATGTTCTTCTTAAAGTATCACCCATGAAAGGGGTGATGTGATTTGGCAAGAAGGGCAAGCTAAGTCCGCGATACATTGGTCCCTTTGAGGTTCTTGAATGTGTAGGACCAATAGCGTATAAATTGGCTTTACCTCCTAACCTATCAGGAGTTCATCCGGTATTTCATGTGTCCATGTTGAAGAGATATCATGGTGATGGGGATTACATCATTAAGTGGGACTCAATTGTGTTAGATAAAGACCTCTAATATGAGGAGGAACCGATTGCAATTATTGATCATGATGTGCGCAAATAGAGGACCAAGGAGATTAAGTCCATGAAGGTTCAATGGAACCATCGTCCAGTTGAGGAAGCTACTTGGGAGACTGAGAGGGACATGCGAGACAAGTATCCTCAATTGTTCGTCGAATCAGGTCTACTTTATTCTTTCCTTAGCCTATTTCCTAAGTTTTGTCACTCGGGGACCAGTGATGGGTAAATTGGTATCTATTGTAACGACCGGTTTCCGTCATTATAGAAAAGCCAACGGGGAAAATTTTTGGGCTAGAAAACTTTTTTGTAGTAACTTAGGATTCCCCAACCTAGTCCATATTTGGACGAAATTGGAGTCATTGAAGTGTAGTGAAATCTGGTAGAAATCGGGTGACTTATTTATGATTTTGATTACATGAGTAGTTAGATAAGTCATTAAGAAATCCCTACGACTTTACAGAATATAATTTGGGTAAGTAGAACTCCCAGAATCGATCTTAGCGTGAACGGTATTTTCTGAGTGTCGTTAGTTAAATGTGTGTTGTGAAATGGGGGTTTTGGAATTCTTTAAATAGCTCACTGTTTCGTGCAAGCCGCTTTGGCGGTGGTTTTGGTCTCTCTGGCGTGGCCGCTGTAGCGGAGTGAGGGCCGCTGTGGCGGGCCAGACGCGACTTAAGGTTGTAAATAAATCCCAAAATGACTTTATTCTGCACTTTTTTTATTTTTAGAGGTAAGGAACGAACCCCATGCGACTCTTGACAGTTTTCCACCATTCTTGAGGCTAAATATAAGCTTTTAACTCCCCCAATCCATTTTTCGATCCGTAGAACGTAATCTAATGGGTAAATATCGATGGGGGAGAGTTTTGATCTAGAATATATGGTGGAAACAACCCTAATTTGGATACTTGGGATCATGTGTGTGATCTAGGGTTCATAGAATTGTTAGTAATTCGGGTAATTAGTGATTGTTTATTGATTTCCGTATTATATTGATTGTTTGTAGACCAAGAACAAGCGGAACGAATCCGGAAAGGGAAGGATCAAGTTTCTTAGGGTTTCAAGCTTGTTTCGAGGTAGGTGATGGTTGTGATTCTTTGATTGTGTGATGTATGTTTGTCTTGCTTCATTATGATACATGCATGTATGTGGATGTTGCATTATTGATCACACTTGTTGTAAATGAGGATATATGATTGTCGAATGCCATTGAATCGAATTTGTATGATTATGAGAATGTACTTGTGTATGTGATTGGTGGTGTGTTGAATGGATTGGTTGCCATGTTCAGGCATAACTAATTGGGATCGGTTGCCATGTTCAGGCATAACTATTGGGATCGGTTGCCATGTTCCGGCATAAATATGAGATCGGTTGCCACGTTCCGGCATAACTATTGGATCGGGTACCACGTTTCGGTATGCTAACGGTTTGGGTTTGGGTTCCATGAGAGGAATAATGACTTGCCATAATTGTGTATCTTGAGAAATGTGAAGTTGTTCATTGTTCATAAATGTTGATAATATTGTATATGTTCGATATATGCATGTGATTATATTGTTGTATTGACTTGCTTATGTTACACTTAGTGGGATAGCCGCGTGATCCTACCAGTACAATGTGGTTGTGTACTGATACTGCACTTGCTCTTATTTTTGTTGAGTACAAGGCATCTTCAAGCGGCTATTGACAGACCTCATCTAGTTCTTTATTCAATTATTTGTGTCACCTCCTCTTCCTATACTACTCTAGGTTCCCCATGCAAATGCACAATCGATTTGAGGGGTATGGGAACATTCCCAGAGGTATGCGATTGTAGTGTTGCTGCATAGTTCATTACTTTTTTATTCAAAGAAGCTATCATTGTGGTTGTTGGTTGAGCAACCTCCGCCAGAGGCTGCTCAACGGCCTCTAAGGTCATGGTGGTCGTCGGTAAGGGTAGCCAAATTTAGGATTTTAGACTAGGATTTTGAGAGCGTTTTTAAGCATACTGTAATTAGTGACGGAAGTAATTTATTATTCATACTTCAATAATTAAAGCTACTCCAAATATGCTCAAATTTGAAACATAAGTTTCATGCATTACAAGAACAAACTTTAATCATCAATTTGTAAAATAACAACAAATTTAACAGCCCCATTTAACAATGTTTTAGTGTTTTAATAAATGACTATGTTCTAACAATGAAACACATGTTAAAATAAACTAAAAATTCAAGTGTGTGCATTTAGAGTTTTTAGCCAACAAAATAATAATTTTATTTTTTTCAAATTCCAATACCTAAATCTAATTCAGATAAGCTGAAACATAAATTCATGTATCATAAAGAACAAACCTCAATAATCAATTTGTTGAAATAACTATAAATCTAACAAACTCATTTAACATTTTTTATATTTTTATATTTTTTATGTACTTTTGTGCTCAGCCATATCTAACTAAAACACATATTAAAAATGACTAAAAATTCAAGCTTGTGCATCTGAACGCAAAAACATAAATTGAAGAAGCAAAAAAGAAGTATGATTTTGTTTGAAAGTTATCTAATATTGGGTATTCGCGTAAAAACATACAATGAGTTACTGACCCGTTTGGCCATGCGGATTTTTTATTTTTTAAAAATAAAATTAATTTGTCTCTTTATTTGAAAATCAGTGTTTGACCATGAAAATTTCATGTATTAACTAAAATATTATTTCACTTTCCTATATTTTCCTTTTTCAAATTTACATTAATATTTTTATATTTAAGAATGATCCATTTAAATTAAATTTCATATTTTTTAAATAAAGTACATTCAAACAATCAAATATTATTTAACAATAACCAAACACAACTCCAAATGCAAAATTCTAAATAGAGTGAAAAAATATTTGTGACATTATGCGACTATCTATTTTGAGATATTAATCTTCGAAACAAATTTAATCGTTTATTTCAAATAATTTGGTCAAGTTATATGATTTTACTAGTGGGGGGGGGGGGAGTTAAATCATCAATTAGGAAAAATGCATTTTCTTTGCTAAAAGTATGACTGATCACAACTTCAATTTTAATTTTTTCATAAAATAAAATAAAATAAAAATTCATGGCCAAACACCGCTAAATAAGGTCACCAATACATTATTTGCAAATTAACTTTGATGGAAAAAAAAGTTTATCCGAACTTTGAAATGTAGTTCGATAAAGGGGAACCATGCTAGAAAGCATTTTCCTTTGAATTTCTTTAACAACCTGTTGGTTGTTTTCTTTTGCATCTTTCACATCACATAATAATAGACCTTATTCCTTTTTAAAAAATAAAAAATAAAATCAATCTCTTCTAATAGTTTTGTTTCAGGTAATGATACAATGCATCTATTTAATATATTTTGAAACATTATTGATGTTAGGTATAAGACTATTGATTTTAGTTTTGTAGAGATTCTTTTAATTATTTACATTAATCTATAAGGAAATAAGCAATATAGACAATTTAAAATGAATCAAGTCTTTTATTTGATAAATTACATCAATTAGAATATTATCTTTTATTTAATTTGTGTATTTTTATTAAAGAAATTCAATCTTTATCAGTCAAACATTTGTGTATGATTCTACCACATATTATGATTCTTTTAGTATCCTATATATGAAATTCTTTGACAAAGAATATGTGAGAAACTTTCCAAATTAAATGTGGAACAATAAATTTGTTTCAACAAACTAAATCCATTCACATTAGGATGTATTAAAAAAGAAAGCACAAATGAACTCTGGAATTAGAAAAATGTCAATTTGTATGTTGATACTGAAAGATTTCAATGTGTGTAAATCAAATTGAAAATTCGTACTCTCCGACAAAATAAAGCCTTAGAAACTAAAATCTTTTTATCTTTTATTTTTTAAATTATCTTAACCTTTAATTGAGTAATTTATTTAAACACTTACTGACATCTTAAAATATAATATATATACAAAACAGTAATGAATAAATAATAAAAGGGAAAGGATCAAATATGCCCCTAAACTATTCGAAAAGGTCTAAGATATATTCTCCGTTTAAAGTTTGGCTCACTCATACCCTCGCCGTCCAACTTTTCGCATAGATATGCCCTTATGGGCGTTAGTTGATCTGCTGGACATATCCAACTCATTTTCCATTTCTTTAAATGCCACATGGAATTGCCATGTCATTTTGACCTTACCACATGACATTTATATGAAAATGGAAAGGGATCAATTATGCCCCTAAAAAATTCGAACCCATAAACACCTAATACAACCCATAAGTCAACCCCCCTTTTAAATAAACTACCTGATCTGTTTTCAACAATTTTGTTTAAATTTTTATTTTTTTTGGTAAATCCCGAAAATGAGTAATTGATTAATAAAAAATAGGAAAAATATGAAAAAAATATTAAATTAAAGCCAAAAATTTACAAATAAATATTGTAACCTTAAATTCAACAATTTCAATAATTTTTTATTTTTTTTTGATAAATCCCAAAAATGAGTAATTGATTAATAAAAAATATGAAAAATATAAAAATAACACCAAAAAATCACAAATAAATATAGTAACCTCAAATTCAACAAATTTTTTTATTTTTTATTTTTTCGGTAAATTCCGAAAATGAGTAATTGATTAATAAAAAATATTAAAAAAATATAAAATTTACGCCAAAAAATCAAAAATAAATAGAGTAACCTTAAATTCATCAATTTCAATAAATTTTTTAAATTTTTATTTTTTTCGATAAATCCTGAAAATGAGTAATTGATTAATAAAAAATATGAAAACAATATAAAATTTAAAAAATTGTTGAAATTATTGAATTTGAGGTTACTATATTTATTTGTGAATTTTTGGCGTTAATTTTTTATTTTTCCAATTTTTTATTAATCAATTACTCATTTTTGGGATTTACCAAAAAAAAAAAAATTAAAAAAAATTGTTGAAATTGTTGAATTTAAGGTTACTATATTTATTTTTGAATTTTTGATGTAAATTATATTTTTTTTCTTCATATTTTTCCTTTTTTTATTAATAAATTACTCATTTTCGGGATTTGTCGAAAAAAATAAATGAAAAAAATTTGTTGGAATTGTTGAATTTAAGGTTACTATATTTATTTGTGAATTTTTGGCATTAAGTTTATATTTTTTTCATACTTTTCATATATTTATTAATCAATTGCTCATTTTTGGGATTTATCGGTAAAAAAAAAAAAAAATATTGAAATTTTTGAATTTAAGGTTACTATATTTATTTGTTAATTTTTGGCCTTAGTTTTATATTTTTTTTTCATATTTTTCCTATTTTTTATTAATCAATTATTCATTTTGGGGTTTACCAAAAAAAAATAAAAATTAAATAAAATTGTTGAAAATGGGTCGCATAGTGTATTTAAAAGGGGGGTTGATTTATGTGTCCAAATTTTTTAGGGGCATAATTGATCCCTTTCCATTTTCATATAAATATTATGTGGTAAGGTCAAAATGACATGGCAATTCCATGTGACATTTAAAGAAATGAAAAATGAGCTGGATATGTCCAGCAGATCAACTAACGCCCATAAGAGCATATCTATGCAAAAAATTGGATGACGAAGACATGAGTGAACCAAACTTTAAACAGATGATATATCTAGACCTTTCGAATAGTTTAGGGGCATATATTACCCTTTTTCCATAATAAAAAGGGGAAGAAGGAAAAAATGGACTAAATTAAATGAGAAAAGGTAAGAAAGAGAAAAAAAGAGTCAAAAAAGATATTCTTGTTGATAGAACTATGCCACATCAACAAGCTATAGACCACAGTTGATCCGGCTTCTTTCCATTTCTCTTCCCTCCATTTTCCCCAAGTTCTTGCATGGATGTAAGTCACATGACATAAGTAAAAATTAATGGTTAAGATTTAATTGAATAAACATAAAATTTTAATTATGATTTAGATAATTAACACTTCATAAGAAAAATGAAAAGACCACAATCATAACAATATATTATCTTATCCATAAATATATTATTTCTTTTTCTTACTAGTATTATCTTCTGTTTTTGTCCATAAATATATTATAAAATAATTTCTCTTTTTATAATTATTTTTTCCCTGCGAGTATATTTTCTATTAATTATATGTAAACTAATTTCAGAGAGAGTTTAAAGTTGCCTTCTAAGACTTACTCATTTTTTTATAAAAAAAAAAAACAAACGGAAGATAAATACTCGTAGGAATTTTTTTTAGAAAAGAGAACAGTTTTTATAATATATTTATGGACAAGATGTTATATTGTTATGACTTATAATTATGGTAGTATTATTTTTCTTATGAAATATTAATTATCTAAATCATAATTAGAATATTATTTTAATCTATTGGATCTTAGCCAATGATTTTTATCTATGTCATGTGTCTCGCATCCAAGCAAGAACTTGGGGAAAACGGAGGGAAGGAAAATGGAGAGGAGCCGGATCCCACAATTAAGGGTGTACCAAATCAAGCCGAAAATGGAATCAAATCATAAATCGAGTCAACTTGAAAAAAAAATTAACTAATGATTTGTTTGACTTGGTGTGGTAATAAAAAAACTCGACTATACTTGAGTTGGTTTGGTTTTTAACTAATTAAGAAAGTCAACTCGAGACCAAACCAATCCGAGATTTATATATAATTTTAAAGTTCATTTTATACGTAAAAATATTTACTTTGATATAATTTCTAAATATTACTTATACTTTTTTCATAATTTTTATTTTTAACATATTTTTTCAAGTGTTTTGAGACTTAAAATTTTGAATGGTCCAATAAATGTTATAGTTCATAGATATTAGTAACTTTAATAAAGCTCATTCAAAATCAAATCTATACTAATGCTAACAAAAAAAAAATAATTCAATACTAAAAATGACAATAATGTTGAATATTTGCTCTTCAATTTTACATTGGTTTAGACATTTAAAACTCATAACCTAATTTTAATTTTTCTTTAATGTTTAATCTTGTAAATAATACTTATTAGTCTTTATTTAGTATGATTTAGCACTTTTGAATTATGATCATTTTTATTATGACTTATTAATTTGTAATATTTATTTATACGATTTCATTATTATTTTTATTGAATATTTTAGTGTCATCACTCATTTCATATTTTGTGTTATTTTCTTAAGAAACACCTTAGATAGTTGTATTTTGGTTGGACTAAAGAAATATTTGGAGCACAAGTTAATAATATGTTTGTATGAATACAAAACATTGAAAATTCAAAAAAACATGAGGTTTATTAGTTTGATTTGATTTATAAATTTTAAAAATTGACACAAATGATTTGATTTGATATTTGAAAAACCCGAACCAACAAGAAAAAATTCAAAGTTGAAAACCCCAAAAAAATTTAAATTTTATTAGTTTGATTTGATTTATAAATTTAAAAATTTGGCACAAATAATTTAATTTAATATTAAATTTTTTTGAATCAACCCGATCATATATACCCCTGACCACAATTATACAATAATAGATATTAGACCCTATGCAATACTAAATATTAGTGCATGGGCAAGCACGAATCCAATATATAGTATTTCAGATATTAAAAAGTGAAAGTCAAAGGTCAGAGGGGGTGTGGTAGATGTTTTGTTTTTCAAGATAAAAATAATATCTAATTTTTTTGGTAAGGAGTGAGTGGTGGGGGTTGTAGTAAGAAAAAAAAATTGTAAAAGAAATTTTTAAAAAATAAATGAGGGAGGGGGTGGGGATTGTCGGGGTACAGGGGAGAAGGTGGTGCCGAGGGGTAAGAAAAATGTTTAAAATTTTATTGTTAAAAAATAATTTATTTTTTTCATAGTAACACTTTAATCTTTAACTTTTAACTAACACTAATATTTATTTAAATTTTATTAAAGTGGAACTTTTATTCATGTAAAATGTTATGTGATAATATTTTTCTAATAAAAGAGAGAATGTACACGCACAACTTATGTGTGTCTCTAAAATTAATGAGTCATAATATAGGTATAAAACTTACACTTTCAATATTTTAGGTCAGAAAATTTAAAAAATAAGACAATTTTAATGTGTTTTTGGCACTCAACTCTTTTAAAATAGAACACTTAGCTTGGTCAAATAAACTTGAGTAACGTATCTACTGTCTTTTATGACATCACAATGAAAAAAAATAATTTTTGCTAATTTATTTGAAAAGTATTTTTTATAAGCATATTGTGTTTGACTAATCTCTTAAAATGTGTTTTGAGAGTCAAATTACGAAAAAGACAAGATTAAATATTTTATAAAAGATATCTAAAATAATCTTAATATTAAAAGTGTATTGATACCATTAATGCACTTCTAATATCAAAAATATCTTATAAGAAAATTATTTTAAATATGCTTTATAAAAATTTTAATTTAATTTTTATTCCTATTAAATCAAAATGAACATATTTAAATTTTCAATCAATGTTATACAGAGATAAAATAAAAAAAATTAAATATTGATATAATATTAACATAATAACTTAAATATAATTAAAAATAAATTTAAAAATTATCCCACAAATTAAATCACCACATACGAAAATTTACAACAACAATATATAAATATAAGAGATATATTGGTAAATATAAATATAAGAGATATATTGATAAATATATATATATATATATAAGAAGCAGAAAATTTAAGATTCTTTTCAACAACACAAAAATTACCTTTATTTCTAATTAAGGATCAATTTTACTGATAAGTCAAATACCTTAATTTTTCTAAAATGCTTTTTTACAAGTGCTTTTGACCTCACAAGTCACAACAATACTATATCAAGATATAAATCTTAATACAAACTTGGAAGATAATGTCAAGATATAGATCATGTTTTTATCAATGTTATTCACAAATAGAAAGTAACCAAAAAAAATGTTATTCACAGGGCGGCGTGCATTACATATACATCACAAAGTCTGGATCCTTTTCCACGGTTTGAACTTTGAATGTTACATTGTACTTCTTTTTACATTTAAAATTTTGAATATTCGAAATTGTAATAGATAAATATAAAAAAATACTTATAAATTGTCTTTTTTTAAAAAAATTTCATATCTAAACTATTGGGAGTGTGAGTTTCATACCTAAATCATCACTCATTAATTTGAGAAACATACCGTTTAGGTATGAAACTAAAAAAAAATTAAAAAAATTAGATATTTTTTTTATACTTATACCGTATTATAATCAAAATATATATAATTATATTTTTTCTTTTTTTGGATTGCCTCTTTAAAGTAGTTGGTTAAATAAAAGCTAAAAGTCACAATTGGAAATATTCAATTTTTGACTTTTAGCTTATTTTTATATTTTTTTCAATCTGAAAAATGTTTTTAAAAGTCAAAAATACATTTTGTCTTTCCAAACATCTTTCAAAATAAAATGAAAAAACTTAAAAGTCAAAAGTTACTAAAAATAAGTCAATTCAAACACACAAACTCTGTTATCATGAATTAATATGAGCAGTTTCCTTGTTAATGAACAACTCTTAATTACTCGTGTAAAATGATTTAGATGTAGGGATGACAATGGGGCAGTGCGGGGCAAAGGACGGGGACATGGGTGGGAGCGGGAGGGTTGAGCTTAACCCGCAAATTTTTTAATTTGTCCACCTACCCACCCCACATATAATTTTTTTATCACTTTTTAATCCGCCCCACCCCGCCCCGCATAGACCCGCTTCACATGAACTCGCCCCACATAATTTTTTTAGTATTTTTTTTTACTAAAAAAAATCAATTCAATTTTTCATTAAGTTGTATTAATTCAATAGAATAGTGACTTAAAATTTTATTTTTAGAGGTCAATTGGGAAACATGTAAGAAGTTGAATTATTTTTTATTGAACGATTTTCATTTACTATCTTGAATACTTTAATAGATTTAAAGAAATTATATTAATAAATAATGTTCTATCACTCTTATAACATGTAAAAAAATTAAAATTAAGTTTAAAATTTAATAATTTTGTACCATTGTTGGAGTGAGATACGTTGAGATATATTACTCCTTCTAAATAGCCTAAAATAAAGTCCCTATTTATCTACCCACCTACCTAATTACACCCCTAAATTATGCATCTTACTCACCACAATTTGAATGAAAATGGAGCACTACACATTCAAAATTTAAGGTTTGAAATTTGTGGGATCTGTAAAAAGGAAAAAAAGAAAGAGGTAAAGAGAAAAGAACAAAATTGTAGAGAAGAGAAAAGTTTCGATCGCTTGTTGAGTGAGATGTATACTTCATCCTCAAATTTGAGCTTCACCGCCACCATTTTCCCCTTATAACACTACGACTCAGAAGCTTCTTCCATTGCGGTTCTCATTAACTAAAACAAAAGGCTTGTTTATAATTGATTTCATCCATTATCTTTTATATACTATTATACACTCAAGATGTATATACTTTATAAAATTATTTCGAATATCAAATATTATAACCATACAACAAGCTCAAGTTAAAGTTTAAATGAATCAAATACAATGTCAACTTTGTATATGTAGACTGATTCATCCTTTTTATAAGTCTAATCAAGATAAATGTTTTAATTTTTTTTAATGATAAATAAACATTCAATAACATCCAGATACATTATATCACTCTAAATACATACTAAAAAGTATAATTCTTACA
>JAJOOS010003402.1:0-35362 GCA_029582725.1 Solanum chiquidenum | reverse complement strand
TTATGTCATATGTAAATGTATAAAACGTACAATGACGCATTATATAGTAGGAGATTTGAATCGAGAAGTAATTTTGATGATTTTTCGTAATAATATTGAATGTTTTTAATATTGATATTGCAAGTTATTTATTTTAGAAAATTAGGTTGCAATCGAAAATTAATTATCATATTTCTTTTGTTGAAAAAATAGGTTTTACTAGCGAATGGTTGTTGGAGCCTTAGTCGCCACTAAAAATCACTCATAACCTTTAGTGGCAATGTTTTGGGATTTTGTGGCGACTTTGTCGCCACTAAAGGTCAAGTTCTTTTGTAGTGAATCTTAGTTGGCAATGCTTAGGTGGAGGGATTAGTCCCATGTGGCTTGCCACGTCACTAATAATTTGGGGTGTTAACTCTTGAGGGTATTTGTGGTCTCCTAGGATAACGGCGGGGTATTTTTGATCCCAAAATATAATGGAGGATATAAGTGGTCTATTTCACATAGTTTAGGGTCAATTTTGACCCTTTTCCGAAGATTAAAAAACCCAACACAAATGATTTAATTTGATATTTGCAACACTTGCATCAATGTGGTCCATGAACACACCGACTTTGTACATGTAAATTTTCATAGATAACGGCAGTTGCAAATTATAGTGAAATTTTATTTACTTTCAAAAGCATAATAATATTTTCTTTTAAAATGTAACAAAATACACTATATTCTTGCGGATACAATATATGATTATAAATGTATGTTTGGTCAACTCTGTGTATGAATGTGTATTCAAATTAAAGCAGAAGTATGATATATGTGTATGTATTTTCAAATTTATATGCACATTGAACTGAAACGCCAACGAACAAGTGAGGTAGGGCAGGACAATGACGATATAGAATTTTTAGATACATGTATAAGTATGTATTTATTAGTATACTACTTATAAAATTATGTATTTTTTCTATATTTTGCAATTTTTAAGAAGTATCACTACAAAGAGTTGTAAGTGAATATAATAAGCTACAAATTATACGTACTATCCTAATTTTTCAGTCTTTCATTTTTTTTTTTGTTAAATGAACAAAGGATATTTAACTTCTCACAAAGGCTACCAAAAAAGAAAACTCATAGAAGAGGTGGTTGTATTGTGTTTCATGTTGTTGGTATATGAGCCTACACAATATGTAGGGACACAAATCAGAATTAATCAATTACTAAGTTGATAGAAAATCAAGTCTCATAGAGAAAATATGTATATGTAATTATGTATCGTTAACATACATGTGCTACATATCGATTTATAAGGTATAAGTCGTCGGAAGCAACATGATGTAAATAAATGTACTAAATTCGGGTCATTATCCAAACATAGTCACAAATAAAGTATATGCAAATGTATCGGCTAGCAAAGTTTGTTCAATCATTTTTTTAAAAGAAAGATCTTCTCGCAGATATTAATTATGAGGTTATTACTAGCAAAGCGTGACTTGATTACATCACATAATTATTGTATAATGTTGCTGCATCAAATTAATCATAAAATTTAATTTGATGCAAATTACAAACTATAGCTTGCATTAGTGAAAAAATTCAACGAAAAATGAAATTGAACAAAAATGTCATCAAATAATAATTTAATATAAAAATATTCCTGCTATAAATAATTTCATTAAAAAATGACCGATAATTTTTGCTCAATTTCGCATTGTGCAAAAAATTAGATAATGATGGATATAAGGATAGTGGACTAATTAATAGTCACGTGGCAACAAAATTCAAATACACTTCATTGGCGCTCGTTTCATCTTCCCCAACCAGTGGGCAATTTTTCCATTTTCCGGCGAGTGCGGCTGAATCAGATGACAATGGCCGTCATTTCCAAAAATCAAAGCAACACAACTAGCTCCGACGATCCGCTATTGCCTTGGTTATGGTACCTTTCTCTCAAAATTTGCATTTGTGCTCACAGATTTGGTTCAATTGTTTATGCTATGCCCTAATTTGTAGGTCAATTGAGAAATCACTGAAAGAGCGAACCTCAATCGATGGAAGAGATCTACACGAGCTTTGCTCGAACTGCATCAGTACCTTTAAGAACAACCCTCGGTACCAAAACGACGTCAGATTTCTCAAGATTTGGTTTCTATATGTAATGAATACTCTCTTCATTTTGTTTTTCATGTATTGATATCTATGGGATTATGTATATATTATATAAGTATGTGAAGTGTTTGGGCAAAGGTACATTTGGGATTTTAAGTTAATTGGTGCAAGCAGACTTTGATTATTGTATTATTTTGTTGTAGTTACTGTTTATTTTCAGAATGCTTTGACATACCTTGTTTAGTATTTTGACTTGGTTTCTTCACTCCTATTATTTTCGTGAGTTGAGGGTCTACCAGATAGGGCTAAGGTATGCGTACACTACCCTCCTCAGACCCAACTTGTGGGATTACAATGGGTTGTTGTTGTTGGATGCACTTAGTATACAAGTGATGAAATGTTTGCTGCGTTATCTGATCTATTGGTGGATTGTATTTCAGATGGATAGCAGTTCGGACCACGAAAGCATATATAGAGAAATTGAGCAAAATAAGATTTGTCTGTTCAATTCTTTGCTTTACGAGACATATGCGTTATTCCTAGAGGCAAAAGGGAGGTTAATAGATGCATTTCTCATTTACCATTTGGGAATTTCAAGGTTACTCTCTTTTTCAGAGGACATATGCTCTTTTGTAGGCTTCATAATTCTTTATGCACCTCAACATATGTCTGCATTTGTAGTATATGACATTAAGTTCATGAAATTGGGACTATGGTTTCAGGAATGCTGAGCCTTTGGGCAGATTGAAGAAGGCACAAGTATTGTTTCTCGAGAGAATGTCTGAGAAAGTAACAGCTGGTTCTTTACAGAAGGTATGTTTGGTTCTGTTTTCATAATCTGCACCAACTGGGACAAGGTATGATAATGTTATAAGCATAGAGTTGGTTCTTTGGAAGTGGTGATGCTGGATTCAGTAATCAAGTTATTACCTAGAAAGAAACTGCTGAACTTCAATGAGATAAAAATGGTTTTTATATGGATAAAACAACATAGGCTACATGTTATATCATCCATCTCGGCTTAAATGCATAAAGGACATTTTAAGGCTTCATGCTTGGATTTTCTTGTTATGCAGATTAGGGACCAATCTCTGACATATAGTCAGTGATCTGCATTTTCAGCTTTTAAAGTTCTTGTTCAATCCAGACGGCATAATTGGAACTTAAGTGATGTGAATCTCATGTTTTTTCTGCTTTCTGCTAAAAAAATTAATGCTAAATCTTAGTATTTTAGACAAGTAGATTTGGCTGGTTGATGAGTTCCATTTAGTTGATAGCTCATATGATAAATCAAATGATCAATGAATGTGATACACCAATTAACTGTCAGAGCTTTGAGCTAGATGACAGAGGGGGATAATTTCATTTTTTGAGTCCTAGTTTCAATGAAGTGCACCAGCACTATGCCATCTGATAAAAGAAGTAACATTTAGGACCATCTGATAAATTAGACACCCTAAAGTTACTTCAAAGTATTGAGATATTAACCACCTTGTTGGAATCTTACCAGTATTGGTAAATTGAGTATTTTGCTTGGTATACATTTGAAATTTAAACCCTAAATATTTTAAAATATATAATGTGTTTTCTGGTAACTTTAAGTATGTGCACACTTTTCAAATTTGCAATGCCATATGTTGTTAGAATATGTTCATTATCAGAGAGTCAACAAGTGCTGATATAGCAAGTCAAGTTTTGACTTCTGTCACGAGGAACATTTAACATCCATTTTATGATTGTCTTACTCTTAAGTAATAAGTCAAGTATATTTGTTAAAGAATTTCTATATTTGTTATCAAACACCCTATTACATCATACAACGCATTCTAATTTCAGTGCCAAGAGATATGTTATTAGTCACGTTTAATCTATTATTTACCAAAAGTTAACAATCTTTAGATCTGTCAAGTTTCTAACATCCAGATAAGCTGGCCATAAATCTTCAAGTTGAATATCAAGTGGTAAGATTGTAGGATAGTCACTACACTTCATTCCCGTAGTGAGCCTTCAAGTTCATTTGCCCATTTTGTTGATTCTATTAACATGATTAACTAATTCCATCTTGCCTCTAGGCTAACTTTTTTGCTTATCAGGGTCTTTTCATTCAAACTGTGAGAATCTCTGATCTACCAGAGTTTCTACAATCTCTTCCATTTTCTCTTGTTTTGGAGTACTTATGGACTATTGCTTGTGTTGTCTGTTATTTTGTTTCTTACTCTTTTATTCCACGTGTTTAGTTGACACAGGATTATACTATTGATTTATTTATGCATCATCATGTAGATGGACATTGTGTCGGAGAATGGTGGAGCTTGTGTCAATCCATGGTTGATCTCAACAATTAAAAATCTGTTGCAGAAGAAGAATCCTGAGATATTAAAATATGAAGTAAGATTTCTCAGAAGCATTTAATGAAACTAGTTTTACATGTTAATAGCAATTCATGATAGCTACATGTGAACTTTCATCAGGGATACCATCCAAGCAAAAAGGCGTATTCAGGAAAGGTAGCACTGTCAACTTTGCAGAAATCTGCCAGGAATAAAACTATTGATTTAGGTAAAAATTCGTGTTTCTTAGTCTATAATAGCTCATAGTATTCGATGCTCACTGACATTGCAGAGATTCAGACCACGGCAAAGTTGGGACTAGTCTTGGGGTAAGACATCTTCTAAATGTTCTGCAGTGACCATGGAGGACTAAGGTCTCTTGGGACTAGTACCTTGATACTTGGGTCCCCCCCCTCCTCAATGTATACACTAGTATTTTATGCCTTGGTTTGTTTAGCATGTATGCCCTTCACATTTACCCCTTGAATTGTTTTCTCTACATGCTCTTGAAATTTTCAAACAAACATCACCTAATTCAGACACATCATAAGTTTGAATAGGATATGCTGGATATTTCTTCATAAATTCCCCCCGTCTTTTCTTCCCTCACAATTTTTGGTGTGATTAAAGGTGGGTATGGATATTATTATGCTCTTTTAAATGAGATGCTTTCTGGTATCTCCTAGATAATAAAAAGAGAGCCAGATGAGTGTTATTGTCTTCTATAGACGACAAAGTTATCTCTAGATGTAGACAGCTCATTCATTCCTTAGGGAATCTGCTGTAGTTTGGTGGATATCAACTCCAGTAGGGAGAGGTGGCGGAGGCCTAAATCCCCAAAAGAGATTCCTGTAAATACATTTCCTCCTCTCATATCATTATCTTGTTCTGACATCATAAACATGACCCGAGGAAATGACTCAATAGGTCATGTGCTGTAGTATTTCCTTTATGAGGATGAAAAGGTTTCTTATTTTGTGGATAAAACTATGGCTTCTAAGCTTTAAATTGGTTTTTGCATCAACAACCAAAGTATTAATTGAGGGCTTAGGCCATAGGTGTGTTGCTACTGGTTTACTTATTGAAACTTGTTGCACCCCATCAACTCGAAGAGTGAAAAGCGTGGTGCCTAAGAGTTACCTATTGCACTTTCTGACCTACAACAACAACATTCCCAGTGTAATCACACAAGTGGGATCTGGGGAGGGTAGAGTGTATGCAGACCTTACCTCTACCTCTACCTCGTGGAGGTAGAAAGACTGTTTTCGGAAGATCCTCGGCTCAATTGCACTTTCTGCCTTAAATTTTGGAAATGGAATTTTATGAGAGTGAAACCTGATGAACTCAGGTGTCTATAGACATGAACTTGGTGTGCTGTCAGCTAAATGTTTCTGCGTCGCGGACTTAATGATTGTTTCAGGTGGATACAGCTATCAGATCAAGGGATGTGCAGGTCAGGGAGGATTTGCTCAAGTATTTAAAGCATGTTGTGATGGTAATCCGGATGAGGTTGTCGCACTTAAGGTGAAATGATAGTTTATCCTTATTTCCCTTCATGAGGAAATCTGACACTGGAAATGTCCTCACGGTTCTTTCTTATATTATTGATCTCTGCAGATTCAAAAGCCAGCTTTCCCATGGGAATTCTACATTTATCGTCAATTGGATATGAGAATTCCTGGAAAAGAAGTATGTAGTATGGAAAATAGACTATATATTGGTGTATGCTGGCTAGGAAAATGGTGCTGATTTGTTTTATTCTTATTCACCAGAGATTAAGCTTTGGGTATGCCCACAGATTGCATCTATATTCGGACTACAGCATACTTGTTTCTGACTTCCTGGCTAATGGCACACTTCAGGTAGATGTCTGTTGATCTTTCACCTTCAACTTAAATGATATGATTCCCTGATTTGAGCACCTTGCAGGATGCAATCAATTCCAATGTTGTGCTTGGTGGGGCCATGGAGGAAGTATTGTGCATTTATTACACCATTGAGATGCTCTGCATTTTAGAAATTTTGCATGATGCCCGGATTATTCATGGCGACTTCAAACCAGATAATCTTCTGATTCGTTATGCAAGGTGACTAAAGCCTTCATTTCACTTATAAACACGAAAGACATTTACTCATTCTAAGCTTAAGCCTTACATGTTAATACTTGATCAATAGGGGAGAGTTAACCAGAGAGTGTCTGCATCGCACAACTTCTATGGTTTTACTCACTTTTTGGTTTTCTTATCCTTCTGAAAAAGTGTAATTGGTAGGAGTGATACCTTTTGAATTCCATCGGGCATGATAAGATGTTACATACATTGGCATGAGGTTGAAAAATCTGTACTTGTAGGTTGCTTACAATTTCTGTTGTTTATATGGGTTAACGAAGAAAAGAAATTCATGGTTGTTAATGTCTTCAAAGTTACCTTCAGGTCAATTTTTCTATGGTTGGGTTGCTGTTAATGCTTTCTTCTATATGGAGTTCTAACTTTCACTATAATTGCTTAAACAACGGATTAGAATGAAATATTTGAAATGCTTTTGAGCAATAGTTATTTTTGCATCTCAAGGTTAAAAGGGAGAGAACTCTTGATATCTATTAATGAACTCCTAGGAAGCCTTCCGAGGATCTCAGATGAAAACTTCAGCTGACCCAATTTAACTGCCCTAATTTTATCTAAAAATGGATTTTTAAGGTGAGATTTAAATTTTATTTTATTAATGGAGCAGAGTGTATATTGAGGATTTATATTGCCAGTTACAAATAGTTTGGGTTTGAGGTGTAGTAGTAGTTAAATAAGGAAAGACTTACTCTTTGCTTTGGGAAATTGGACCAATTTTGGGACAATTCAAAATATTATTTGAATTGTTGAACTGTGAAAAGCAAGTAATTTAGGGGTATCTCTCTAATGAAGTATATGCTATCGTGCCTGTTCAGGGACGATATGGCAGAAGACTTAGAAAATTTTCGTCAGCGTACTGGTCCATGGAGCGAACAGGTAATTTCTGCGCATTTGTGTTGGTAATATTTATGAAACATTGGCAGACTCTCACAGTTTAATTTTCCAGGGACTTAGTCTTGTCGACTGGGGACGGGGCATAGACCTGAGTCTCTTCCCTGACCAGACCGAGTTTATAGGGGACAGTCGAACTTCTGGTTTCCGCTGCATCCAAATGCAAGAAAAAAAGCCATGGAAGTATCAGGTAAGTGCCTTTCAAGACCTGGCAACTTTATAATCCAGATGATTAAACTGGTGCCGAGTGGAAACTAGATTTTTGATATCTGATGGGGATACCAGGTGGATGCATATGGTCTCTGTGTTATTGTACACATGATGCTTCACAATTCATATATGGAGATTGAGAGAAGACCTTCTCCCCATGGTGGCCATAGTTATCAACCTAAGTTGCCTTTTAAGCGGTATGTCTTTGCTCCACTGCTTGTTTCCTGGCATATCTTGTGTCCATATTATCTAATTAACACTTACATTGTCTTCTAAGTTTGAATTTCGGATGGTTTGGTATATACTAATATCAAGTCATTATGGTCCACACGAAATGGCAAAATTCCAGTTGCTTATTGTTATGTAATATGTTTCGTATTCTCCATTCTGCTTTCAGATACTGGAAAGTTGAACTCTGGAAGAACCTATTCACCAAGTTACTTAACATAGACCACACTGATGATCATAAGAACATTTTGAAAAGCCTGAGGGAGTCATTCCAGGATTATATGTGCTCAAATCCTCAGCTGATTAAAAAGCTTAGGCAGTTTCTGGCGAAGCAAAAAACTTCCTTGTGTTCTTCTTAGACGCCCCGAAGCAGTTCAATGTATCAAAGCCTCATTGATTTACGAAACTGTACACGTTCATGCTCATATATCAAGGCGTTGTGGGGATTGGCCTACAAAGCTTAATGATATTAATGAATCTGTAGAACTGTAGCTGCTGCTGTCTCCGTCTTTCCAAAATTATTTTTCAGGAAAGATAGGCTAGGCTTGTATGTGTAATTTGTATCCAAAAACAACATATAACTAGTGTTGTGAACATTTGAATTCCTGTGTGACTTGCACTTCTCTCAAATAATTGAGTAGGAAGCAAACTTCTACTGATCAGAGATTGTAACTATATTCGCTACAATGTGAAACTTTACTTGGAACCTCTCCAATAATTTATGTTAATTTTGGGCAAGTGTTTTCTTCATCTCAATTTATAAAAGGTTTTATCTGTTTTGGGATGTTATATGTATCTAATTATTTTTTAAGTAGTATGTTAATATCTCCTTTCAATATCCTTAATATAATACATAAATCTAATTTAAATTGTGTCTAAGTCAAATATGAGTTTATAACATTCATGAGTAACCTATTGGTCAATTAAGTGAGTTGAGAATAATGAGATCTCAAAGATTTAAATTTTATAAAGGTAAAAAGTACACTAGTTTTTTTTTCCATATGTTCAAATTACGTGTGCTAGTGAGAGATAGCATGTACTTATGAAATAAGAACCACGAGGCCTTATGTTTAATTTTCAACAAAGACAAAATTATTAGGCAATTATGAAATAGGATCACCTGATTTTTATGTTAGTGCCAGAGTACGTACCACATGAAATTAGTTAAGCTGACCCGTATGACATGGTTATACTATATATTAAAAAGAAAGAAGAAAATATAGATATATAAAATAGGAAAAAAAGAAAATAGGATTTGATAATTATATTTTTCATTTTACCCCTTTTGTGGAAATAGAAAGAGACAACCTTAGTCCAAGCGCCACCATAATAGACTATGGATGACTATAAAAAGAGACTGTTGAATGAAGCGCGAAAATGGCAGTTAGAATAATATTGGCGGAGAAAGAGGGTCAGATGAGTCAATAATTCGGAAACCCTAGTCCTATGTAGCTTCTAGAAACTCCATTTGCTAATTGCTAAAAATACTCACTCAGCTTCTTTGAAAAAATATTACTTTCTGCGCTCCTCAGAGGTGGGAACGGAACCTCTCGTTCTTTCTCAGGTATCGTTTTTCACTCTCTCTACACGTAGAAACACCTTGTCTGTGTGTAAATATTGCTTGTATGAATTTTGTTTACTTGTCAACTTTATCGGATCAGTAGATCAGTTGATCGTCAAGTTCATCTAGCTTAGAATTTTGTTAGAAAAAGTTGATTGAACTTTGATTATTGATGTCTTAGTACGCAATTGTGAGTTGCTGTGTTGTTGTATGGTTGATGGATCATAGTTATCCAGTTTGCGATTGGTTGTTTATTGAGTGAGTTATATAGTTTGGTTCAGAACAGTTTGAGATCATTTCTCATTTGCTTTTTCTATGACTAGTTTTGAGGTTTGATGCTACTGATTTGAGTTTGAATTTGTAAAATGAAAATATATTTGTTTTTATAGATGGTATTGGTAAATATCTTGGTTGTTTATGTATAATCTGCATGTTTAGGTGACGTTCTGGTGTTAAATTACGACAGGTCTATTAGAGTAGAAGGTTAGTAGGTAGCATTGTGTCGTAGTTGTAGTATTGCTCTGTAGTATCTTGTCCTTCGATTTTTGTTGCTATATGTTGTTTCTTGTACCTTGATCATTGTACTGTTTTGTTGTAGTTTCCGTTTTGTTACTATCTGGTGTTTCTTGTACTTCCGTTACTTCTCTTTTTGGATTGTTTTACTTGAGTCGAGGGTCTATCGAAAACAACCACTCTACCTCTGAGGTAGAGATAAGGTCTTCGTACTATCTACTCTCCCCAGATCCCATTTTGTAGGACTACGTTGGGTATGTTGTTATTGTTGTAGTCCCTTGTTTCTCCTATCCAAAGTATTTACCTGATTCCTTTGTTGATTTCTGTCAATACACAGTAATTGTCAAATAGCTATTTCTAAATGTGTTCGTGTTGAATTGTTTGGTAAATATTCTATTGTGTTTGCTTAGATTTCCTATTTTGTCCCAATGTCTGTGAGGATGTGCTTTTATTGGTAGGGGTTTGACTGCTTAGTGATTGAATTTCTGTATTCCAGTTTTTGAACTGAAAACTCCACATTGTAGCTTAATTATTTGGTTCCTTGCTTATAGGAAGCTTCCCTACTCCACTTATTTGTACTTTTAAGAATACTTCAGTTACTATGTCTCTTCTTTGCAGATCACCGTGTTGATTTACAAACATGGGGGATGGTCCAGCTCCTCCTACTGCATTTCAGAAAATGCATGGGCATTCACACCTGTTCTCTCTAATATCTCCCCACACGTATTCTAAGTATGCTGGTTCATACAACATGACTGGTGGATATGTCAATGAAGTACTAGGGGGTGCTTGCATGACGAATTGCCAAGCCGCTAATCTGAAAGTCCGTCAATTAGGCATTCCTATTCTCATACAGGCCCCATCTGAAGAGAAGAAACCTAACAGTTTCGTCGTGGATTTTCTCATGGGAGGGGTTTCTGCCGCAGTGTCTAAGACAGCTGCAGCTCCAATAGAGAGAGTCAAGCTTTTGATTCAGAATCAGGATGAGATGATAAAGGCTGGTAGACTTTCTGAACCTTATAAAGGGATTTCAGACTGCTTTGGCAGAACTATCAAGGATGAAGGCGTCCTTGCTCTTTGGAGAGGCAATACTGCAAATGTCATCAGATATTTCCCCACTCAGGTTAACTGACCTTACTTTCTCTTGGTTGCCTACTATTTAGTGTCTACAATTTAGTTTGCTAGTTAACTTTTTCATCACACTTAGGGAGCACTCCTCCGCTTTGTGATCCCTTTTTAGTCCAAAGTCTGTTGTTATTTACCTACAAGGCTGTCTTTAAGATAATACTACAACAAAACATTGAACATGTGAACTGATTTTTCCATCATTACTTCTATCATTTGACTTTTATAGTTGTAATGACTTTGAGACCTCATGATCTCTCTAAGGATGTGCGTTGTTGGTTTGTATCTTAACTATCTTCGTGGTGGCTGGTAAACCTTATTGTGTCCACCAAGGGTAAGCCCTGGATGTGAATACATTTTGCAATCATTTCAAAAATGCTTTGATTTATTTGTTATAATGATTTTGCTGAAACTTTATGCATCTCTCCAGTGATATGCATTGCAATAAAATCTAAGAAGAGGATAACTTGAGAGTATTCGGTTCATTTGAGTAGTTTATAAACAATTACATGGCCATCACTACATCATCTTGTGTCCTTGGGGATCATTAATTCCTGCAATTTTTTATTATTTAAATTTTTCTTTATATTGTTACACTTTATAAATATCTCTAGTGATATGCACCGCTAAATAAGGAAAAAAGAAGAGGACTTGGAAAGTAGTGTAGGTACATTTGAGTAGTTAATCACTATTGCAGCATTTTTCGTCGTTCAGATTCATTAATTCCTGAATTTGTTTTTTGCAGGCCTTGAATTTCGCTTTTAAAGATTACTTTAAAAGACTGTTTAATTTCAAGAAAGACAGGGATGGCTACTGGAAGTGGTTTGCAGGAAACTTGGCATCTGGTGGTGCAGCTGGTGCCTCATCTCTTTTGTTTGTATATTCTTTGGATTATGCAAGAACACGCCTTGCTAATGATAATAAGGCTTCAAAAAAGGGTGGTGAGAGGCAGTTTAATGGTTTGGTTGACGTTTATAGGAAAACTCTCAAATCAGATGGTATTGGTGGGCTTTACCGTGGATTCACCATCTCATGTGTGGGAATCATTGTTTACCGTGGTCTGTATTTTGGAATGTACGATTCACTTAAACCAGTACTTCTAGTTGGTGACATGCAGGTATCGGAAATCCTAATTCTGGTTCAATTTTCTCATTATTTTGTAAATTGATACTTTAAGCACTCTTATCCCATATGCTGGATTTTTTTGTCCTTCTGACATGCGTGCTGCACCCCCACAACTTCACCAAATATTCGGTTGCTTCTCCTCCCTTTCGTCAATGATTTATTATGCTTATTTATGCATATGTAGAAGTTTATCATTTGAGATTTGATTACATGTTTTTCAAATTTTGGTGATTCAACACAGGTTATACTCTTGAATTAACCATTTCATTACATGCCTATGACTTATGTGTGATCAGTCCCTCATCTGTTGGGTCATACCGTCAACATTTAGAACTGAAGGATGGATTTGCCATCTCTATTTCTATAAACTTGTGTTTCCGTGTCCATGATGTGGCTGGTATAACACTACTGCAATATTCTGTTTTTTTACAGGATAGTTTTTTTGCGAGTTTCTTGTTGGGATGGGGTATCACTATTGGTGCTGGTTTGGCTTCTTACCCAATTGATACAGTGCGTAGAAGAATGATGATGACTTCTGGAGAAGCAGTCAAGTACAAGGGTTCAATGGATGCATTTTCTCAGATTGTTAAGAATGAAGGCACTAAATCCCTCTTCAAAGGTGCTGGAGCAAACATTCTACGTGCTGTTGCTGGTGCAGGTGTCCTAGCCGGGTACGATAAGCTGCAGCTCATTATGTTTGGAAAGAAATATGGGTCAGGTGGCGGTGGCTAATCTAATATGGTGATGAATGATAATGACGAAAACTGTCCTTTGGTTGTGTAGATTTCCTTGGTTGTCCAGTGCTTTTGAATAATTTTCCCTAACTATGTCACACTGGTTGGCATTCTCTTGCAATTTTATTCTGGAACAGTATTTTCTTGAAGTTTTTCTTGTTTCTATGGAGCTCTGAAACTGCTTCTAGTTATAGTCGTCTTTTATGCAGAAATTGTTATAAAGTTTGCTGAATGATAGTGCATACTGAGATTAAAGCAAGCAAAATGCCAAAATATTATACAACTCGTATAATACGAGCATTGAGCCATAGGATCATGGCTGTTCTAGGATAGATGTAATCCATCATTCAACTAGAGAATATAGTAGTTGTTGTAATGCTTTGATGAAAACTCCTCTAGCTGAGGGCTAACCCCAACACAAATTCTCATCACCTTAAAACCTTTTGAAACAAAGTCATTTGCTTTAACTTAAAGTTAAGATCCTGTCTTTACCTATACTGTGTCCTTTTTCAATCCCACTTCAAACAACTGAGAAAGCTACCTGTAAGGAGGGAAGTCTATGTCATTCACATCCTCTTAACTCTAACTTTATCTGCAAATATCATGATCATTGTTAACTTTGACTTTGCACATCTTGTTGATGGATCTAGAATCCAAGAAATTTCGTAGGAACCATCTGATAAAAATGTGAGAACATTGTAAAAAAGACATCATTATGTTGGCTGCTATTTCTTAGAGTAGTTAGGTTGCTGTTATTTCAGTTGTTGTGTAAAATGCACTGTGGATGCATTAGTCCTAACAGGAGGTAGTAGTTATATCATTAGCCAGAGGACCTTTAAAAGTATTTGAAAATGAAAGGATATTTCACCTTACAAAAACCAAGCAAAGGCTGTTGATTAATATGCTTGCATTACTAGTCATTAACAAAAATGGCTTCATTTTCCTTTCCCATTACCACTACTGCCTTTGTTATCTTGCTTCTAAGTCTTACCTCCAATGTGTTCAACAACTCAGCAGCCAAACACAGCCATTCCTCCTCCGTTAAGGGCATAAAAAACCCGAGGCTGCAAAAAGCCTACATTGCTCTCCAAGCTTGGAAACGTGTTATCTACTCTGATCCTAACAACTTCACCTCTACTTGGGTTGGCCCTTCAGTCTGCAACTACACTGGCATATATTGCGCGCCATTCCCTAATAACACCAAACTCCAAGTTGTTGCTGGCATTGATCTGAACCATGCTGATATAGCCGGTTTCCTACCTGAGGAACTCGGTCTTCTCAATGACTTAGCGTTGCTGCACCTAAACAGCAATCGCTTCTGTGGAATCCTCCCACTCTCTTTATCCAACCTCACTCTCTTGCATGAGCTTGATCTCAGTAACAACAGATTCGTAGGACCTTTTCCTAACGTTGTCCTCTCTCTGCCTTCCTTGAAATATCTTGATCTTCGCTACAATGAGTTTGAAGGGCCATTGCCTCCTCCACTCTTTAGCAAAGATCTCGATGCTATTTTCGTTAACAATAATCGTTTAACTAATGTTATCCCTTCAAATTTAGGATCAAGCTCTGCTTCTGTTGTGGTTTTTGCTAATAACTACTTTGGAGGATGCTTACCACCTAGCATAGCCAACTTTGCAAACACCTTAGAAGAGTTGCTCCTTACTAATACTAGCTTATCAGGGTGTTTGCCTCCTGAAGTGGGATTTTTATACAAGTTAAAAGTTCTTGATGTGAGCAACAACAAGTTAGCAGGGACAATACCTTATACTATTGCTGGTTTAGCTCACTTGGAGCTACTAAATTTAGCACATAACATGTTTAGTGGAACTGTACCAGAGGGAATATGTGTATTACCTAAGCTCTCAAACTTCACATTCTCTTATAACTATTTTTGTGAAGAGCAAGGTATTTGCAGCAACTTGACATCAAAGGGTATAGTGTACGATGATCGTCGAAACTGTTTGCCAGAAAAGCCTCTTCAGAGAAGCAAGAAGGAATGTGATGCTGTGGATGAGCATCCCATTGACTGTTTAGCATTTCATTGTGGCACTTGATATTGTTGTTCATGTGTTGGTTCTACTGAAAATGTGACAAATTAGTACTAGCTTGAGTTTTCCTTGAACTTTTTTTTCAAATTTAGTAGCCAATGTGAAAAAAGAATAAAGTCAATAGTAATTCTATAAATATGGTGTGTGATGAAGTTTTTCTTATGTTGGTAATTTAACTTTGATGCTGCTTTTATGTGTTGTCCCAAACAATGATTCTCATTCTTGAAAAATCTTAATCAAGTTGCTACCTACATAGTGAATTCTTCTGTAATTCCATATTTCTCTTGTACTGTATATTTCATTTAGATTTAATTTTTATCTGTGGTTACTTGCATATCAACTAGATGCAATTGTTTATTGCAAATGTGGATTTGTAACATGGAGAAGTTTATTCCATGTTTGGTTGGGATAACTTATTCCGAGATTAGTTATCCCGGAATTATAGTGTTATTTTATCCCATATTGAGGGTGGAATAATAATCCTGGTATAACTTGTTCCCCAACCGATCAGAGCTTTGGTGAGACAAGTCCCTTCCCTCAATATTCCAAATGAGATCTCATTAGTAAATAAGCAAATGAAAAGCCTCAAGTATTTCAAAGTATTACACACAATAATTCTAATTCTAGATCATTTTTTACCAACACTTGAATTTAGTTTACAATTTCATCACTTATTGGACAAATTAAAACAAATTCTGTAGGAGGAACCCATAGAATTTAGTACAAGAAAATCTGCAAACTGTACACAACTGTTCCTGTGAAAATCATTACTGCTATCTACCTGTAATTCAACTATGCAAAGGTGCTGATTATAACAACTTGAAATTTACAACTTGCTTTCCCTCCGATATCTCAAAGAAACTGTAATGAAATACAAGAGAAAACTAGAATGTTATCACCTTGAATAAAAACTAGAATGACCATAATGTACATCACAAGAATTGCACGCAGCAATCTGGTGTTTCTGCGTTAAAATTTTCATAAAACCTACTTGAGACTTCTCAAGAATGCTCTGATCCACTTCGATACCAACCTGAGGAAAAATACAAAAGCTCAGTCACATATTTTTCGCTCTGGATCCAAGGGAAGAAGGAACCTTTCTATCTATAGAGGGAGAATAATCACAACGATATGTATTTTATAGCCTATTTGGCCAAGCTTCTAGAAAGCCAAAAATGCTCATTTTAGAGAATTGAGGCGTTTGGCCAAAGGGAAAAGAAGTACTTCTGAATAGTAGCAGAAGTTGTTTTCAAGAAGCTCAAAAGAAGTTGCTTTTCTCCGGAAGCACTTTTGGGACCTTCGTCAAGCATAAATTGTTACTCTAATATTGTAAAAGTGATTTCAAATTGACTAGCTAAATACAAATTGCTACTCTACCCAAAAGTACTTTTTCTGAGAAATTATATTTTTAAAAATAAGCAAATTTTGGAAGCTTGACTAAACAGGCTATTATTAGTCAGACAAGTTGTTTAACTTTTCAATAACTCATGGACACACTGAAATTCTGCATAACTTATGTATGGGGCAAGTGTCCTTTTTTATCTTTCTTATGATGGGTGGTTTTCAGACCAGCTTACATACATCGACTATTCCACTAACTCTGTCCACCAAGGCTTGGTAGATGGAAGAAATCACCTGGTAGCTTTTGTCTCTACTGGGATTTAAACCCTACGTAGTGTTTAAAATATATTCATGAACAGCCATTTACCTCATTTGACAGGTTGGTGATGTCAGTTGCTCTATATTAACAGGAATTCAAAAAAAAAAAACATCTGTTCAGGCTGGAGGAAGAGGACGTCGGCATGTTGGGCACTCCATCTTTATGTCCATCCATCTTTGCAAACAACCCGAATGAAAGAAATGATCACAGGGCGTCACCTGAACATCAGTTGGCACATTATAACCATATGGATTTTTCTTTCCATTAGTAAAATCAAATCATATTTGATAGGAATTCCACATTATAGCGAGAAAAGTCCAATACAAGCTGCATTACCATGCAATTATTTGAACGTTTAGTGAGATCAATAGCAGTCATGCAAATGACACAGTCAGTAGCATGATTTCCATTCTGGTCAAATCTTCTGTAATAACTATATTTTTCAGGTAAAATCTGCAACACACCAGCAAAACTTACATAAGATAGGTCACTACAAAACTCATAGATGATTAAATGGTTCTTTATAAAGAGTATTTTTTTGTCTAAACCATCTACCTTGTATACTAAAATCCGAAAAGATAGGTCAGGGAAAACTTAATATTTGCAGTTGATTTCTCACTTCTAATAACACAATCTATATCATCGAAAATCAAAAGAGCAGAATAAAACCTGTCGTGGAATGAAGCACCGAGATCCAAGATAGTGCTGCAAAAGAAGAACTAATGCCTGCACTGCCATGAAAATTCCCAAACAGATGCACCAACTTTTGTCGGGCTCTATGCGCATAAAATTGCGAGGACAACCAAAGACATATAGTGGAATTGCTAGCCGAGTAACAGTCATTCCCAAGATGTAATGAGGATGCAACGGTTTTCTCGAGTCACGAATGACGTTAGTTACAATTTGAGGTATCCAAAAAGAGTGTAAAAGGAAAAGGAGTGGCCGCAGAAACCTATGGAATTCATACATGATTAAAATTCCACCTAAAAGGATCCCATCTGAAAACAATGTTGGAAAACAAAGAGATATGAGCAAGTTGTCCATGACAATGATACTAATGTCTGACATAGATCAAGTTTGTCACAAGACAGAGGGAGAGAAAAGAACTAACGAAATTGCTTTTGTGTTTCCTTACAAAACTTGCATGACTATATTCTCTTGTATTACTTCATAGTTCTTTGGCTCACTATGTCTAATGATGTTAGAATGACATAAAGAGAACGTCATAAAATCTCTTTTATCCTTGGGCCCTTGGCACCCATCTGAACCAAACCAAGCACTATGTAGTATGTTGAACACGAAAATATTAATTTGTTGCTAAATTTTGCAATCTAAATACTGATTTTTATCTTTAAACCATTATGTCAGATCAGAAATTACAAATTTTCTGAAGCCCAGTTGAGCACTGAATGAGTTATTGAAAATCAGAGGTTACATCTCCTATGCTAGGTACAGAAATGGAATAGAATCAGGATGTGTTAATATATTAACTTATATCAAAGCAGGTGCGATTATGTCAAAGAAAACTTTTACTGGAAAAACTCAAATGCGTTATTTACTCTTCAACATCTAATTTCCCCTTTCCCTTTACTTGAATCATGGGTCTATCGGATTACACTAGGTATGTTGTTGCATCTAATATGCCCTTTCACTAGAGCAATACCCTGCAGCCAGACACGTTCAAAGTACAGACACATATAGCTGATGAGTCAGTTTAATTCTATGCACATGTTCACATTTCAGCAAGGGATACTTACAGAAGCGGCTGTACAGAACTGACAGTTCGCGTCTCATTGCTTGCCAACCCTCTCCACTAGTCATAGGTCTATTTGCCTTCCATATAGCGAGAAGATATCTCATCTCAAATATTGAGAAGACAACAAACTTGAAAAATGCAGCGGTTGCAAAAGCATTGAACAGCGATTCTGTAAAGAATGAGGGGGGAGGAGATTTTATTAACAGAGCGCAGAGCCGCTAGAAACAACAAAAATAGAATATTTTATAGAGTCTGTTTAAGGGAAAATATGCAAACTTCTAAGAGTTGGTTACGGGGAGGCAAAGCATGACATAGACATGACTTGATAAAAAGTTACTAACCAATACCATGTTTATCCCTAGAGGGCTACCTCATTGTTACCACTATACAACTTTTAGAAAATAAAACCAGCTAAATGTGCTGGCTACAATGACTTGGATAATAGCTACCATCAAACTTACCAACAAGTATGCCTGCAGTCAGATGTAGAAGACAAAGATAAGCATCAATTATTCCCTGTTGCCCGATCATCAAAATTGAAACTTTGGCAGCTCCCTGTAAAATAAATCTCAGACATCATTCATTTGATTTGACACATTGCAACAGCAAGATAGTAACATGGGAAGACTTATGTCATTGAATGTAACAGAAATTTGTATTCTCACTGATTGGGTATTGCTATGTTCCATTTGCCGAATGAGAAGGAGCACTTGAAGAAAAGAAACCTAGGTTTCAAGAAGTTAAGGAATCCACAGAAATGCAGTTCATAGAAGAAAATAATATCAATGAATAACAACTCTTGGAGGATACAAAGGTGACCATCAACGTGTAGTTAACTGCTTTGTTGTAGTAAACCTCTATATTGATAGAAGTGGCATTCAATAGCATGGGGGAGAAACAGTCTCCATCATCATCCACTGAAGGGCTCTCCATCAATCCTTCTAGATGATAATGATCTTGATCTCCATCTGGAAAAAGACAAGTAACTTAAGATAAATCACTTGTTTCCCAAGTATTTCCTCAAACTAAAGGATAAGTTTGAATTTCTATTGATACATGCTACTCGTAAAATCTCCCACGGGTTTGGACCAACTGCATTTTGGCTCATGTACAGCTGTATACTAATTAAATATCATGGGTAGAAAAGCACAATGCATCAATATCTATTGTTTTGCATTATCAGGGCATACACAATGCTCCAAGGAAATGCAACAAAGGCAAAGTTATAGCTTCTGAAAGGATATGATAGGAAGTTCTCAGCTAACATCAATATGGAAGTTAAAACTACGTTAAAAACTAATAATATCCAATGTAAACATGAACCAGAGACAAACAGAATTAGAGGAAGTTAATAAGCAGATATCATCAAATGATAGAAAGGAGCAGCATGAATGCAGAATCCAGAGATTAGTTCAAAATGGTTTTACATAAATAAGGGAGAAAACCGGGCAAAGAGATGAACAAGGTAAAGAAGAAAAATCAAGTACCATTAGTGGAAGATGACACTCGAGAAATTTGTGCTGCAATTTCAACATTACAATGTTTCTCCATCTCATAAATAGGCGCTGCAGGAACAGAGATACATAGTTTAAACCATGATTTAAAAAGCTAAATTGGATCAAGGTTGAGTAATCATTATTACAGTGTTTCCGTTTCCAAATCTTATCTCGTGGCGACTCTTGGAAGACCTGAGATGAGAAAGTTCCAAGCTGTGCAGGAAAGGTAAGATAAAGAAAGATATTATCATTTGATAAAAATTGACATTCAATATTTGATTAGAATTCTTTGAATAGAATGGAAATCAAATATTTTTATCATAACTTATTACCTAGAATACAGATAATTCCTGAGCTAAAAAAAACATCTCCTTTTTTAATTGAAGTCTATTTAACTAAATGGCTCAGTCTCTTAGCTGCCATTATGAAACATAAATAAGATTAAGAACTTCCTGATTTTCTGTCCATTTTGATCACAATACTTTTGTCAGACCATGTCAGTCCCTTTTAAGGTTCTTTTTCTTAAGAAGGATGTCAGACCCTTTTAAGTTGGGAAATAAAATTTATAAGGAACAAATTGGAAGGGGGAGTGTGGTGTGTGAACGATACAAGAAGTTGCCTCCAATATTTCTTGTTTTTTTATATGGAACAAGGAGTTCCCTCTATTAATCACCACTAGAAGGAAAATTCCATAAAAATGAGTGATAGTTTATTTTTATTTTTTTGTATAAAAACATGAGTTGCTTTATTATGTATGCATTGTCTCAATATTGTATACAAGAGAAATCATGTCATTCATGGATGAAAAGTTTCAATTTGTCAGTGACAGTGACAGAGCATTATCAAATTCAAATATAAAGGGAAATACATAACAGCAATGGAGAAATTTAAAGTAATCATGCTCAGTGCTAGCAAAACCCACAAGTACAGATGTCATAAATTGTCACATCAAAGGCAAATAAAACATGGTCATGATTAATACCAAATGATAAGGATTTGATAACAGATAATCATCTTCCTGGCCAAAGTCACCCTCTTTGCTGCTGAAAAAGAAGCATAAATGTCAGTTGATGAAGCATTCCAAATACTAATACCATCAACAGGCTTGTAATGCACGAGACTGAAGCAATAGTTTAAATTTACATAAGTCGTAGACCAAGAGCTTTTGGATGGATTTTTAGATCAGAGCCTAAGCATGACTAATCTCTTACGACCCAACTCGATGCCAGCTTGAACTAAAACAGAGAGAGAGAAAGAGAGAGAGATAAATAGAGAGAGAGAGAGAGAGAAAGAGAGATAGATAAATAGAGAGAGAGAGAAAAAGAGAGATAGATAAATAAAGAAAGAGAGATAGATAAATAGAGAGAGAGAGAAAGAGAGATGTATATAGAGAGAGAGGTGGGGTGGTGTACTTGATAATTAGACTAAGCTTCTTAATGGATGAGCAGGCTTGCCTTTCGTAACACATTACACAATGGAGGTTTGTGTGTCACGTTAAAAAGGACCAAGGACACATGAACCACAAGTCTCTGCTCTCAATTTGGTTATTTCAGTTAATAAGTTAGATGCCAAAATTGAGCTCCTTCTGTTTGAAAGAGTCTCAACAATTTTTTTTTTTGAAACTGGTAACTTTGAAAGAGTCTCAACAATAAGAACTAACCCTAGGGAAATAAAGATGTTTTTTATATAGTTTGTTTTGTTATCTTACATTGTTTCTCAATGCAATACCTGACACCTGAGTTACAGTTCGGTTGCTACAAAAGCAAACAATAGTACCAAAAGTAAAAATTTCCTCAGCATTTGTATGCAGGGAATTTATGGAAAAAGTTGGAGGCCCATCATGGAAAAAGTGACTAGAAACATTTCCAAAAGAAGTATTTTTATAACAATGGTGTCCGGACCAACATGCATGTGGCTCACTGCTATATTATATTCCGGCATTCTCCTACCAATACTAGTACCGGATGACTCTATCCACCAAGACTTGAGCAATAGAGAAGAAGTCACCCAATTTTTCCCTCTCTGAGATTCAAACCTTTGTCTACAGAATCATTGGATCAATTTAATCAATCCAATCAACTAACTATGCCCAAACCCATAACATTAAGGAATAGTCTTAAAACAAATAGTTAGAAGGAAATTATTTTCCTTTTCCTTTACAACTTTACAGCTATTTTCCTAAGAAATACACTTTCTACTATCTTTCGCAACAACACTTCACAAAGTTAACCTGAGGTCATAATCCTTCACCATATCTTTTATGCCTATTCATAACCTGATATAACCAAACTCAACACTTAAATACCCAAGTCCTAAGCCTCTACGTCTTATGTGTGATATTACTGTCATGAACTTCATAAAGACAATTTTCAGATTGCAATCTCTCAATAAGAAAGTGAATATAGCTTTGAATTATAAAATATTAGTTGAGAGTACTTCTAATTTATAAAGCTCTTAATTTTCGTTCTACTATAAACGGACCTTTCTACATCAATTTCTACCATAAAGCAAGATAGGTGGTTAGACGTATATACGCAAAGAATTTCCTTTCAGCCAAGTGACAAAATTAGTACCTGTGAGCTACCATTCGAAGTTGTCTGAATGGCCATACATATACACCTTCTACTCTGATTTGAGCACCCCCACGTTCATTGTCAAAAATATCATGGAAAATTATTAATCCCTGTTGTTGGAAACATTAAATTATATGAAGATAATGTAATTGAAATAAGTGATGTCATCATAGAAAGTTTATTCAACTGAGGAAGATAAAGTGCTCCACTCAACATTACTACTAAATGTAGCCGGCAAAAGAAAATTTTGAATTCACAAGCATTATAACACAGCTTTTGAAAAGCTCATCAAAGGAGCATAATACATCGCAAAAGCCTAGCAATAGGGCATAAGCACATTAGACTTTTGCCTATCAGGTTCAGATTTTCGAGCTTAAAATGGCAATTGCTACGGTAACCACATAGCTGTCAGGAATACCATCATACACCACCATGATTAAAGACCATCAATCACAGCAATAAATGGAAGATACTCTGCTCGTAATTCTAGTAGGGATGTTAAATAAAAATTTGTTCTGGCTGAAATATTATATCCAACCAAAGTACAAGCTTCGGATTTGGGTAAATGACATAGGCTCTAGAATAATCATGATATAAGCAATCTTCTTAAGGGAATTTTTAGTCATCTCCAAAACCAAGACTAACATGGAATAGAGACTTCAAAGTTACAGGCTTACAGCAACAATAACAGTTTATGACTCCCCATTCTTTGTCAGATGAGAAAACAAGCAACACAATCAATCATGGCATGCAATTTGTTGTGCAAGACTTCCTTTTTCCGAGATTAAAAAAAAAGACAAATGAAGGTGTTGTATTTCATCCAATTTCAGTGAAGTAAATTCTTTCCTTCTTGGTGGCAACTTATATTCCAGTAATCATCATCTGGTAAACTACAGAGATACAACATCTTTTTTATTTTTCATTTCTTTTGATACGGAGAGACAAGTAAGTTCGTGAAAAAAAAGGCCCCGAGTAAACACAATTTTGTATAAAGAGTGATAATTATGATGACAGAACTACCTGAACATAGTGTACACCAGTTATTTTTGTAGGAGAACTAATCAATTCCAGGACAGAGTTTCCATTGGATTTCTTGAAATCAGGAAAAAGGGAAGAGCTATTCTTTGAATCTAGGAACCTCCAAGACCCTGCAGCTCAAATTTCAGAGGAAAATATTATTAGATTCAAGACAGTAGTAGCAAGGAAAGTTTATTTATTTAAGGAAGTATGATATTTCTTCGTTTTCTTTGAGATGTGTTCTCCTCAATCAATAGCATCAGTTTTATCTTCTTAGCCCAGTGTATTTAACAAAACAGATTAGGAACTATCATTATCTTCACAAGAAATTAGTCATCAGATAAGTAAAAGAAGAACACAAAGAATATGTCCCAAAACTCAAATGCAACATAAGCACCAGAAAGCAAGTTAGCTTACGGACCTCTGAAGGTTCCTGTTATATTCCAAGCAGAAAATGGCCCAAATTCATTCTCATCCTTCCTTGCAGAAAGCCACTGCTACCAAAAACATGAAGAATGTGATCAGCGATTAGGCAGGAAAAACAAGCAGGCATACTATAATCAGAGTCACTTTTTCTTTTCTTCTTCTTTTCTCTTTTATTTTGATGACTGTGAGATAGCGTCTGTAGTCTAGACTCTGTGTGGGGTGGGGGGGATACTGAGATGGTTTGGACTTTAGTGGGTGAAGTCACCGCAAAAGAAGCAATGTTTAGTTGGACCCATAGAAGAAGAAAGAGAAGACACGGGGCACGGGATGTTGCTCCACTAGCACTAATATTGACCCAAAAAAGATCCATTCTATCAGCTTCAAAACTCGATGGACGATTGGTCCTCCCCTCTACCCTTCTCCATCTAAAAAACAGATTTCTTTCAATTCAGGTTTCAAACTCGTGCATGCACCTGTACACATCCCGTGTTGTACTATCTTTACCGTTGAACAGAAATCCTGGGAGCAGTAAGGCCATAGACAGTTAAGTAATAATGTCATGACCCTCATGCTAAGTTGCGTGGACTTTTCAGTTTCGATGTTGCACCGTGTCAGATTCTCCAAAAGTACACTAATTCTGAAGAATCCGACACTCACCCGTTGACCCGTTGACATTTTTGAAGAGTTCGAGCAACATAGCCCTCATGTTAGCCATGCACGAGTAGAATACCCTCCAGGCTTCAATATGCTTAATTTGCAAATGAGCTCCAAAAATATTACACTGAAATAGGATTGATCCTATCTCATAAAGGCAGCTAAATACAGCCAGACTGAAATGTCAATTGGCATTTCTGCGCTCACTCTTACATCCAATCTTACGTAAAGGAGTTAAACTAACTTCACAGCTCCTTGAAAAAATAAATCATGTCATTCCGCCCTTCAGTGAGATGGGTCAAAAAATTTTTCTTTTCTTCTATCTTGAAGGGACAGGGTTGGGGGAGAAGAAGAGGGAATTGACGCTGTATAATCTCCATATCAAATCATTCCTTATCGATCTTCACCAATTATTAGACAAGTTCCTATAGAGGCAAGTTATTTCCTTGCAAAATATATACTAAGAGCAAATGTTTCAACATTTAGCCAGCATATTGTTGTCTCCTTTAATCTCATAATAGTCTTATCATTGATATCATGTCAATTTCTTGGTTCCGACAAAGGTTGGACAAACTTGGCTTTCTTGGAGGACATACAATTTCAAGGCAAACATCTCCCAGAATAGGATTTACGAAAGCTTAGAAGGTGAAAACTAAATTGTAAACATTTTCTTAAAGTTTTGATAAGCGAATCATAACAGTGCTAGAAAGATCTCCAACAAGTGATTCTTGCTATAAAGAGACCTTTTATTCTTATGATGGAGGTGTGGGCAACTTTGCTCATACATTAACTATTTCACTGGGTTCTTCCTACCTCCCAAAGACACAATTACTGAATAACATTTCCACCAAGGCTTAAAATCTGCTAGGTAATTGCTTCAAAAAGAGAGCCTTTGGCACTAATTCACGGTATTTTGGGCTGGAAAAGCACTACGGCTTCAAAATAAATCCCATACTTGTGAATTTCTTAAGACTAATACCTAAGGGATAAGGCTTATATTAGCAAGACTCAAATGGTCCAAGTTGTCAAGATTGACTTCCTCTCACAAGCCAAGTTTTGGTTGGCTGCATCCAGACATGTTATATCCTTAGGTCCATACCTCCTATATGTGATGTGCACTAAAGAAATGACTAATGTTATATTTTTTGAAAAACAACAACCATTAGATGCAAGTATTGGTTCTATTATAAGATAGTTCTCAACTAAACAAAAATAACTATCAGACAGTGTAGATCTTTTGCTATCATTCACGAGTCATTGAAGCTTAAAGAAGGTCAAACCTCCTACTGCTATGTGGTTTCAAGAATGTTTGAGTCCCCATTCCTATTCCTAATAAGAGTCCAACTTTCCATTTGTAGATCAAGGTTTTCTCGGAATGGATGCCACCCTATAAGGCAAAACTCTGATACAAACTCAGACTTACCAGGGAAAAAAGAGTAAAAATAGCTCCAAATGATCATTCTACAGATAGATAACCATGATGATATTATTTATCACTTCAAATACACTGAAATGACCTTCTATTAAGATGACAAGATGTAGCAGCACAATGTCTTTCCTTTTTTAATTTTTCTATCATTTTCTTTCTCTATCTTTGCTGCAGAAGTGCCATGATGCCTGCTGAGCTTGGATCAAAGTCGATCAACTGTAAATATACTTAACTTTAATTAATCACCTCAATAAATGGAAACTTTGAACTTCAACCACCTCATATCAGTTTCATCCCAGGTATATGGTGACCATTCTGATAGAAAGCACTAACAAATAAGCACTACATGTAGGTAAAACCTCACCAAAGTCTCTTATTCTCTCTTTCCTATCAATCAAGTCTCGGAAACCCTTTTGAGTTTGAGCTAAGCTAGGCTCTAAACATGTGATGAAATCACATTTATCACAAACCCACTTCTATCACCAAAAAAGTTAGAACTTTTTCTCAAATTCAATTGAAATTTCCAGATTGCAAAAGTCAAATGCATCAAACACCACAAGAATGCTCTCATTTCAGGCAACACACAGGAAGCTAAAATGCAGTCCAAACACAACTTCAAGTTCCAAAAATCACAACTTCAAAAACTCAAACAATTGAGACCAGAATTACCATCAATACAAAACATACACCATATTGAAGTAATCCTAACTGGGAAACAACAGCAAACATAAAAAAACAATTGCAAGTTCCTAACCTCATCGCCCCACGAACGATACTTTTCTCTAAGAGGTCTGAGTCCCTTTACTTGGCAAAACCCTCCAAAGAAAAACCATAAATAAAACAGAATTCTAAGCCAAACCCCAGAATTCTTTCTTAAAAAGATCAAATTTTTAGCCACACCCATTTCAAGATCAACTCCAATTCTTCTCCTTCAAGCAATTTACTATCAACCCAGATGAAAAAATTAAGTCCATTACAGTTTAAAAGAAGAGATATTTAAGATATACAAACAAATGGGGTTGCTTCAAGTAAAGTCAAAAAAACAAACAAAAAATCTTAGAACTAACAACCCAACAACAAGCACCAAAACACCAGCAAATTTTTAAGAAAATGAGAGCTCAACGGCTAATCTTACAACCTAAATAGATAATTTGTTTTTTTGGTTCCAACTAAAAGGGCCTTCACTGGTCAATTCTGGACAAGAAAATAGAATCCCACACTAGTACCGTTTTTGTCTTAATTTTATTTATTTAACAAAACATAAATTATTGGTACATAATTAATTAGAATATTATGTTTGTTAATTAGGTTCTATAAACAACTAGTAGTATTCACATATAATATTGATTAGTGATGAAGTAGTGGGGTGAATGACTTCCTAATTTGGTAGGGTGCGGTTCGGTTGGTTTTAATTGATAAAGAAGTATTTTTCTACTTTTTTGTGACTTCATACATAAAGATAAACAAAAATTATAAGTAAAAGCATATTTAAATATGTTATTGTTAAAATAAATTTCTTTTCTTTTTTCTCAAGTTAAAAATACGAATATTGTAGCAAATATTTTAAGAGTGATTGTATCAAGAAATGTAGTCAAGTGGTTAAATTGAGAATCATGAGGACTCAAACTTAGTTATTCAGTAATTATATTGGTGGAAGTTAATACATATTTGATTTTAAAAAAAGTGTAATAATTTATTTATTTATTAGGAAAATGAATGTCATAGATGTTACTTTTTAAGTTCCAAAATTACTTTCCAACTTTTGAGTACAAGTAGACAGTAGTACAATATTTTATTTCGAGAGATGTAATAAAAACGTTTTTTAACTTGGCGAATATTATTAGTTTTGTTTCTGAACTATTGACAATTAAAAACACATCTTTACTTGAGTGATTAAACTTAAATACGTCCTTAGTAACATAGCAAATGATCTCAAACTCTTGTAGGAGCACGAGACTCTTAATAAAAAGCCGAGAAAAGTGTAGAAAACACCCCTAAATTTGGTGAAAATCCAGGGGTGTATTTCACTTATATTATAAGATCGATGGTGTGTTTAAGTTCAATCAGTCAAACAAAAAAAATTAAATCTGAGGTTAATCAAATATTATCCAAAATCTCTGATTGATGTAGTTTGGTGTAAATATAAATATGAGATGTAATGTAAGTAAAATTATTTGCATTGAGAATAGATTAAGTTGACTTAGATGAGTTCATGGATGATTGTTGTGATTGAGCTGTCATGAAAGGAATCTTATTAAATTTGTCTCCATATCTCTTTTTGTACTTGTTGACAGCTTTGCCTAATAAATATTTTTTCCGTCTCAATTTATATTACTATCTCAAATCTTAAATTATATGAATTAATTTGACTTTATATGAAGTTTTTTTTTAAAAAAAAATCCCGACTTAAAATAAGTCATAAATATTTATATAGCTATAAATCATTTAAAATAAATAAATGTATTTTAAAGTTAAATTGTTAATAAGCCCCCTCAAGACGATCAAGTATTGTTAATCTTTTAAAATTTTCTATTTTCTTTAAGGGGTCATTTGATAAGGTTTAAAAGAATATTGACGGATATAGATTATAGTGTATTAATAATCTGTTTTTTTAAAAAAAATATTCTTCATAAACGATGATAAAGATGTAAAACGAAATTGATGGACGGTTGTATATTTAACCATACTAATACGTGCATTAAAACTTATTGCATTACTAATATCACGTTATATATAGCATAATACCAAATAAAGGAAAACATTAGAAAGTTTTAATAGATAATTAAATTGGCACTTTTTATTTTAATATCCAATGATGAGTTTTAATGTTAATTATTAATATATTTTATAGGGAAAAGGGTCTAAAAAATATTTTAACTTTGGCCGAAATTGTTGTTACGATACCAAATTTTATGGAGGACTTTTTACCCCCTGCACTATTTAATAGTGTATTTTAAAGGTATATATGTGCCCACATGGACACGTTACTATTTATAATTATGCAATATTTATGATGTCCACATGAACACATATATACCTTTAAAATACACTATTAAATAGTGCAGGGGTAAAAGGTCATTTCCAATGTTTGGTATCGTAACAACAATTTCTGTCAAAGTTCAAATATATTTCAGATCTTTTTCCCTATTTTATATGAAAGTTTGATTCTTTTTAAAATAAAATTGTTTTGCTGCGTAAAATTCTTCCATTATTTTAATGAATGATATTTTACACATAAATCTTTAAGAAACTACATATAATGCATTAATTTTATATGATTACACGTTATATTAAAATAATCAGTACAAAAAATTATGATAAATTTTATAATAGTCATAAAAGGAACTTACGCAGTAATTACTTAGAATACTAGAAAAATTGGTAAGTTCCTTTACATCTAATCATTGATAAAAATTTATATTATTATTTTCTTCTGAGAAAGTTTAAAAGATTAAATTAATAATTTTAAAAAATAATATAACAAGTAACTGATTCACTATTTGTAATTTAATTATTTTCAATGATTATTAAAAAACTAGTGAACATTTCCGAGCTTCGCGCGGTTATAAAAGTTATTTATAAATTCAAAAGTCACTTACTTATGTATAGTTATCTTAGAAAGTCACTCAATCATGAATATTTATCTTGAAAAATCACTTTACCAATCTAAATAATTTTTTCATTAAACTTTGTTGACATGAAATTTTTATTTTATACTAAATTTTTAAAAAATAAAAAAAGTGTCAATTTTAATCATTTTATTGATGCACCCACCCACTAAAATTATATAGAAATATATATTTATCAAGATCACTTCATTTTATATGCATTTAAAATAATATTTAAAGCAATCATTCAAATATGACGACATAATTTGCTACTCTAATTTTTCGCATATAATTAGAAACATTGGAATTTTTGTTATTGTCTAACTATTGTTCATATATAATTAACTGATTACTCAATTATAAGCTATTTTTTTTATATAAAATGCGTAACTGAGTTGTGTGTTTTTGTATTTATAATTTATAATTTATATCGGTACTGTAGATATAAGTTTGTTTTACTAACTATAGTTATAAATTTTGTTATATTATATATTACTTAATTTTAGTGGGACACGTCAATAAAAAGATTATAATGAAGATCTTTTTATATAGCTTAAAATAATTTTTTCAAGTCAACAAAAATTAATGAAAAAATTCTTTAAATTGGTTGGGTGACGTTTTATGTAAAATACCAATAGTTGAGTGACTTTCTAAGATAACTATTCATAGTTGAGTGACTTTCTAAGATAACTACACATAGTTGAGTGTCTTTTGGGTTATAAAACACAGTTGAGTGACTTCCTGAGAAAACTACTCATAGGTGAGTGAATTTCTGAGAAAATTATTCATAGTTGAGTGGTCTTTGAGATATTATCTCCTAATCCTACTTCCTCTTTTTGTTTAGTTACTTCCTTCAATCTTTCCTATGTTGAATTATTTATTTTATTGAATTATTTTCTTGTTTCTCTAGTTCTCGTCACTAGTTAAATATTGTGCTCTATTTTTTAAATAATCAAAAAGAAAATTTGCTTCTTTCTACTTTAATATTTTCATCATCGATTCGAAACTTACATTTTTTTTAATCTTTCCTTGCCTTCTATAATAACTGCTTTCCCCTAATTAGTTGACAAATTATCTAGTCACAGTTAGACTTTTAAATTAAAATGATAGGCACTAACAAATTAAAGAGACTTAAGTACAATAAGTGGTACTTAACAATGAGTAATTGGAAAAAAATGAGTAACGCATATTGAGGAGAAATATTTTAATTAGTGACCTTTGATTATTATTATTTTTATTTTAATAACAAAAATAGATTAAGAAAATAGGAGAATGGTAAAAAATATATAAAAAATATGGTTGTTGATTATAGAGTTGTAACATCACCTTGTTTATATCCAACTTTATATAAATATATATAGATATAGATTTTAAATTACAAGCTCCCATATAATTGATAAATTAAAAAATTGTGATGATAATTCAACTTAAGTTTTTTGATTTGTTAAACTATTTATAATAACTTACATTCAAATTACTCATGTAAAATACAAATTCAACACATATTAAAATGAGATTATTCTAATTTGAAAAACACAATTCACTCTTTTTTTAGTTGGAACTAAATTTGAAAACTTTAAATATGTCAAAATTAAGTTTGATTTCATTTCTCAACCAATCAAGTTTGTCCAGAAAAAAATATAATTTTCTTGGCATTGTTTTTTAAAACTAAGATTAAGCCTGCCTTCTGATATTTAAATGGTTAGAAATAATATCAATGAAAGCAATAATCAACTAAAGTGTCTACGGCGAGAAAATTTTCTTTCAGCATTCTTAATTTCTTATTCATGAAAAATTTATCATTTTCGTAACCACCTACGAAAACACACAAAGAATTTTTTTTTTGCATAACATAATGAATAAAAAAGAAAATAAATCAATAAATTTAAAAAAAATAAAACACATACATGATGTTTATTAAGTAAAATTGAACCTTCTAGTTATTTAAATAATAATATTTACAAACATAATCAAAAAGATATATTTGAGATACTCATAATAAATAGTTTGATAAACAGTCCATTTGCTCATCTTAAAATATATCAAATCTCATTTATGAAGTGACGAACGTTGGTTTAATATCTCTTTGATACTTTGAATAGTTGTTGTAGTCAGTTGACACATTTTTCTTTTCACTTTTTGTAATTGATTGAACAAACTTGCGTAAAGCAAAAATGATTCTAAATAATTAAAGAAAAGATTATTATGAAAAAATGATATAATTAGAAATTGTTAGTGCAACAATAGAAATCATAATAATAAACATGCATAAGCAAAACTTGAGAAGAGAACATAAGATCACCTAACACCATGTATAACCAAGAATAAGTAAATCATGTTTTTGCAATTCATATAAGAAAATTTATCAATACAATTATCCAATAAAAATAATAATTAATATTACCTAATGAAATATAACATCAGAAATTTTTCATCTAGCATGGTGGGAAGCTTTGGAGCTTTGTTCCTAAATTTCTATCATTTTATTGAATGTCAGAATTTGAAAAGATGTCATATTTAATACCTATAATAAATATTAATTATTGGGTAGGAGAAGGAGATTATTGCAATGAATTTTCTGGGCAAAAAAAGTGCAACACTAATGCTTACTATTATAACATTAATATTAATACCTATTAATAAATGTTAATTATGGGGAAGGAGAAGAGATCAATTTTTCTGCAAAAAACGTGCAACACCAATGTATAGTGATACTAATACGGCACTAATGCAATACTAAAGCTTTTATGTTTATGTTTTAATAATGAGAGAATTAAATACTACACTTTAATTAATATTCAAAAAAATATAAAGTAAAAAAAAAATCAGAAATAATTTTTTTTAAAAAGGAGAAAATAGATAACTGCAAATGCTAGCCATTGGAGGGTGCCACATCAGCGATTTTAGATTTAGCTTTATAGAAGATCAACTAGAAAACTTGACCGCGCTACGCGCGGTATAAGAAAATATTGAATTTACAATTTTTTTTGTTTTATAAAATTATAATATAATTAATGTTTTTAACGATTTTGTCGATTTTCAAATCCAAATAAATTATATTATAAATTCTAACACTTATAATTGTAATTTTGACTTAGATTCATTAGACATTGATTTTATCAAAAAAATCCTTAATTAGCACAATCTAATACTTATTCTTTAATGTTAGAGTTGTTATAATTTAAAATTTATGAATTTAGTATTCATTTAAGTGCGTTCTTTTACATAATTATAACATGGTAATAAAAATAAAAATAATATATTTAACAGAAAAATGAAGGAATATGCTATTTCTAATATAAATGCATAAAATGTAGAACTATCATGCAAATTAATTAGCATAAATATAGTAGATCTATGAAGGAAAAAAGAAATAATTTCATAGACCTTCTTCGAATTTGACTTTTCTGAAATGGTTTGGATTTAAATTTATAGCAATCACCTCTTAAAATTTATGATATTACCCTTATTTTTCTTATTTTAATTTTATTGTAACACTTCTTTTAACCTATTAAATATAAATTATTATTCTCAATTATATGTTTAAACTTATTTGTCCCTCAAAAGAAACTCAATAACCTTGTTAAAAGAATCTTCTAAGTAGCATTACATATATGGATGAAAGTTTCATCTAGTTTCTTATATTAAATGAAATATATATATAAGTATCACATCATTTTTTTTATATATATACATACTCAAAGAAAAAAAATCACACTTTTGAGAGAGATTAGACAATACAAAAAAGCCAAAATTTAAAAAATACTCACATACAAAAATAAACATCCTGCTTAAGAGAAAAGTCATGTTATCTTTCTATGTATCAAAAGTATATAATTAAATGTTAAAAAAGATCAATATTATTCCTACTTAATTTTAATAGTTAGCAATCAAAAATGAAAGTGTAACAAATTTTATTGGCAAAATTTGATAATAAAAGAGATTGATGAAAATATGCATGTTAAAATACAAGGCAAATCAAAGAAAAAAAAAGAACTAATATATAAATTACTTGAAAGTTGGAAATTTTTCATCCTCGTAACTTCACACTTAGTCGATAACATGATCGTAGTAATTCGAATCTTTAGCAAGTTTTTGTCTTTGAATATTTTCTATCCTTTTTCCTTTCCATTCTGTCTCACCAATCAATTTTTCAAAATCTGCAATGTTTGGCAACATTTACTTCTTTTCTTGACATCTTTCTTCCCTTTAAAATTTAATATGACAACGCTTTACTTCTTCATTTTTCATCAACGTGTATCTTGCTTTAATATAAAAAATAAAAATAAATCAACAATCTAAAGAAAAAGAAAAATTTTCTCCTCCATGTAATTTAAATTAATTCCTATTAACTGTCCACAAAGAAATATCTCTAGTAGACTCCAGTAGATATTTTCATTGCTTTTGAGTTTTATGGTTTTGGATCGATGGTTAATCAGAAGCATGCAGGAAAAAAAATTATCTACATTTTGCAGATAGCTTAGTGGATGATATATCCCTACTATTATTTATACCATAATTGGACATAAATGAAATTAATAGGATGTCGTTTGGACTTCCTTTAGAAAGGGTGAAAGGGTGTATTAATTGACAGTTACATTCTTTTAATGACTGTATGAGCTATTAAAAATTTAATTTAAATTTATATATTGATATAAAACAGTTGCTTCATCTGGGAAGGGTGAAGACCTGTGTTAATTGACAATTACTTTGTTTCTTTAATAGTTGTATAGACTGTTAAAAATTTAATTTAAAATAAATTAAATATAATTGAAAAAATTAGAGGGAAAAAGTCCAAAAAAACAAAAAAAAAGATAAATGTGATTTTCTGGCCTATGAAGGGTGCCACATCAGCGGGCTTATGTTCCTGCTTTATATTAATACATAGATTTTTCTACAAAAAATGTGCAACACCAATGCATAGTGATACTAATACGGCACTAATGCAATACTAAAGCTTTTATGTTTATGTTTTAATAATGAGAGAATTAAATACTACGCTTTAATTAATATTCAATAAAAACATAAAGCAAAAAAAAAATCAGAAATAATTTAAAAAAAAGGAGAAAATAGATAACTGCAAATGTTGGTCATTGGAGAGTGTCACATCATCGATTTTAGATTCAACTTTATAGATATATATATAGATGTATAAGTCACGTACTTGTTTGTATTATTATTAGTTATTACATTATTTTATATTCACTTAATTTTAAATCATTTTTCTATTATACTTTAACACAAGTTTTAAAATATAAAGAATATTTTGAATTTTTTTAATTCGAAAAATATATATGCAAATTGTACTATCATGTCATTTAATCTTATAATATTTAACATTTCATGTGAAAAAATTTAAATAATAAATTGTTAATATGAAAAAAATATTAATTTATTAATAAAACATAAAAATAATAAAAGACAAATAAGTAAAAATATTTGAACTATTTGATATTTTATGAAATTAAAATATAAATTAATATATAACCGTGCAATGCGCATAAAAATGATATATTCACTATTTTTTCTAATAATCCTTTCATTTTACATGTATTATATGCAAATTAAAATATATTTTTCAAAAACTTTTTTTTGACATATTTCCCCTAAAATTACTTTATGTAAACTAATTTTTTCCAATTTTTTTTTTGAAAAGGCACCCTAATTTTCTCTCTCCGCGCGAAACACAGGCCGGAAAGAGGAAATTGTTGCCGCCGGTGTTTGCCGGCAAGTGAAGTCATGGCAGAAACAGTAAAGGGAACGGTGACGT
>JAJOOS010003401.1:0-21374 GCA_029582725.1 Solanum chiquidenum | reverse complement strand
TTTAGACAATTCAAATACATAATCTAATTTTAATTTCCTTTAATATTTAGTCATGTAACTAATACTTATTAAACTTATTTTAGAATGATTTAGTACTTTTAAATTATGATCATTTTCATTATGACTTATTAATTTGCAATATTTGTTTTCGTGATTTCATTATTTTTATTTTTGTTGTTGGATATTTTAGTGTCATTACTCATATCATATTTTGTGTTATTTTCTTAAAAAACACCTTAATTAGATAGTTGTATTTTGGTAGGACTAAAGAAATATTTGAAGTACAAGTAAATTATATGTTTGTATGAATACTTCACCGGAAAAACCTGAAAATCCAAAAAACCCAAAAAAATCCGAGGTTGAAAAACCCGAATTTTATTGGTTTGGTTTATAGATTTAAAAATCCGACACAAATGATTTGCTTTGATATTTGAAAAATCCGAACCAATCCGATCATGTACACCCCTACTATCAACCTTTCTCTCATAACCTTTTACAAGATTGCACTTCACTTTTGGGGTGTTTAGTGAATAATAATGTCATTGTTATTGCCTCCAAAATCTCATAAAAGACGCACCTTTTTAACTCAATATATAATGCAACACTTTAATAAACTTCCCACTTATGATCATATCAAGCTTTTTCAGTCATTCATTTCTTCTTGTTTATATAACTCATTAACAATACTGTGCTCATAATTAACTTTTGAGGAGGACAAACTGTTGGCGTTACTTATTATAGAAGCATGTTTCAAAAGCTACAAAACTTTTTATATGATTATAATATTGTACCTTTTTATTTTAAACTTAATTAATTAATGAAGTCAGATTAAATATTCTGACTGATCTGACATTATGTTTTTTTATTTTCTGCTTAATAAAATCTAGTGACCTTTGTTGCTTTTTTATTTTTTTTTAAAACGCAGATATTAGTGAATGATTAAAGAAAGTAGGTATATGTAAATAAACTCATTAAGTCTTAGTACGAATATCGTTCAATAAGCTTAAAAAATAAAAAATAAATAAAAATCTTGTACTAAAAACTAAAAAAATAATAATCTTGTACTATAAGCTTACTTAAGAAAGAATTAGGTATTTTTTTCTACTTAAATAAATTCTTGATATATTTGAATTTTCTATTTATACTCAAATTTTCGAGCAAAAAGTATCTCATCATTCTTTTTTAAGATTTGTATTTCAAATAGTACTTCTTGTCTTTTGTACCAAAAATGGGAAGAAAAATTAATATTGTTAAGCCATATTGTCAGAGCAGTTTTACTCTGATTGATTGTGATTAGTTACCAAAGATTTCATAATGAAACTAGAAACTAATTGAGGTTAGTAGAATCATGATGGTTCATTGGGAAAGATTAATCAAAAATCATAACATGATATAATGTGCTTCATGGCCTTGCTAATTCCGCCTTTTAATAAAATTATATATAAAAATACATTTTACTAATTTATCCTTTAATTGTTTCCAATGTAAGCAATATTATTTACTTTCAAAAAAATAATTAATTTTAAGAATAAAATAAAAAACTAATTTATTTTAAAACATTTACAAATATTTTGAGACGAATAGTTTTTAATAACATTGAAAACTAATATGGGAAGAAGTAATTAGCCAAACTTTTGACCAAAAGATTTTATGAGTTTTCCTTGTCGTAATTAAAAGTGGATGCGAATAAATAGTGGACCACTCACCAACTAGGGAATGGATTTTTTATCACACAAAAAATATATTATTGGAAGTACTATAAGAAAATTATGTGTGTCCATTATTTATTTAGTAGATGATTTTTATGTATAGAGTTATTTAATTTATATACGGAAGATTAAAATTGTCGGTTTTTACAAGTTATAAATTAAATGTTCAGAATTAAAATGAAGTTGGACAATCATATTAATGATTGTAGCACAAATTAAATATAATTCAATCTTAATTATGGAAATGGTTAAATTTCAACTTCTTATACTAGTACATTCCGTGTGTATTGAACGGATCAATTACAGATGTTCGTTTATGTTCTGAATAATTGTAAACAACTTCTCTAGTCCATTACATGTACTTATACTCTTAATCTTGATATAATTATTATGATCTATGTAGTTAGATTTATAATTTTAATCTATTAAAAGGTGAGACTCTATTATGAATCTCCTAATAGATTGGATAATGACAAATCACATTAGTGAAATAATAATTAATTGATAGAACCATGTCTCGGACTTGAGATAGAAAACACCCCTTTATGGATACTTATAAGTTTTCACTAGAAAAATTTGTAGGTGAATTTTATATCTCTCATGTGAAATAAGTTAAGTATATTAATAAAGGATTAAATTAGTCAATAAATTAAATTATTTTTAAAATTTAATTTAATTGATTGGTATCAGTAATTTTAACATGAGAAGTTAAATAAGATGTAATTGTAGATTTCAAAATTAAATCGAGGATTGTAATTACAGATTTTTAGTAGAATAATTTATAATTTATTACAATATGATCAATTTTTTTTTTTTTGCGAATTAATATTGTAATTAAAAGCCTCAGATAATAAATCTATGATCCCTACTATGCATGACTAATTAATCAGTTATGAAAAGGAAAAAATGTGTTCCGGAAGAAGTATTTTTATTGGTCTTCTAGAAAGGAATAAAATCAGATGTTTTAAATAAGTTCAATTTTGATTCAAAAATGATTTTCTTAAATAAAAGGAATCAAAACGTTTTTGTCCTTTATGGGTTTTATTTTCCCTTAATTTTTCCTAATGGCTGATGAACTTTATGTCTTCAAAAACTTTTTCTCTCTTCTGTAAAAAAATTGTCTGAAATCCATTTTCAACCCTCGCGAATCGTGACTTTCTAAAAGAAAGAGATCATTTTTTTATGAAAATATTTGTCCATATAAATTACTGGTTGAAACAGAATTAATGAAAGAGTAGTAGAAGGCCACGGAGTTCTGAATTCATCAAGCTTAAACAACTTCTACAAAACCTTAAATAGGTTAGTGAATAATGAATTTTGTTTTTTTCTTGATTCATATTATTTGTTATTATGTAATTTGTGATCATATATTATGCTTTCGCTGCATACATAAATTGTGTACATCAACAGTTGGTTCGCTGGAAAATGAGTGAAAAAATTATGTTATATCATATAAATTCTTAATTGATTTGTGGTGGAAAAAACTATCTAATAGTATAGGAAGTTAGTTCACATTGTATAGTAGATGAGACTGCTTCTTTCTTAATTAGAGATCTCGATATTGAGTTTTTGATTTGATTTTTTTTTTTGGTAGACAACAATTCCCCTCAAGTGGGTCATACGCAATGCGAATATAAATTAGCGGACTCTAATACTAATATCAAACATCCAATAAATAAAAAAAAGGTCCAATTTTTTTCTCTGTCTTTTCACATTTATTTGTTGCTAACCTACATAGAGTAGGTTATTTATATCAATTTGTAAATTCAGTCATCCTTGACGTTGTTGTATTTATTAAGTTGATGATGTACGTATAACTTTTCATGTCATCTGCATTTTTAATTTGATACAACTAACTTTAATATTACCTTTACTTCTGAATTGCCTCATGTAGGTCCTACTTCACTTTTATTCAAACTGGTTCTGAAGGGATTGGGAAGAGTTTAAATATTGATTTAAACTATATAAATCATTCCAATAAAATGAAATCTCTTTTTTTAATTATTATTTGATTATAAGAAATAATTTTTAAATTTTCTTTTACGTATAATGAAAATCTTTCTTTAAAAAATGATTAAAACTTTAATAAGTGTAAAAAGTTAGAAAATCATTCTTCCATATGATGATGATGATAATTAATTTTTTTACATTATTGGTATAGTATGTATTATGTGTTATTTGTCATATTTACCCTATCAATGAAGCTACTCCGTATTATTTTTTAAGAAAATAATTTACTACACGCTCTAGTGTCACTGAAATAATTAAAGAAGAGTAAATGCAAGTACTCCATCCAAACTACTTGTCACATTTTTCCGCACGTTCCTAAAAAAAAAAAAATTAACTAAAAGAGTAATTTAGTTAAATTATTTTTTAATCTCAATCTAGATATTCTTTTCATCAAATTATTCTCTTTTCATATTTATTAAGTATGTATAAATAAAAATAGAGATAAATATAAATAATTAATTATAATTTTTTTAAAAAAATAACAACTATTTTAGACAAATTATTTTTAATAAACAAGAAATCTGTGATAGATCGAAAGAAATATTAAACTCATATCACATAATGTAGGGTCATATCCAGAAGTGGTAGATAAGTGTAATAACTGATTGATGAGCCCATTATAACCATTATATATATATATATATTAAGAGCATTTATACATAATTTTAAAGTGTGTAAAAAAGTTGAATAATATTTTCCTCAATACTGAAAAGACACTAAACGTACCATTATTTACTTTGCATGTTGTCGATCACGTGATGAAACGTAATTGCATAAATTGGACTTTTTTTTTTCCAAATGAAGTGATTCACTTGATTTATGGATGATGATAACTTAATGTCCTCCCGTAAATATTTAATCTAATTGAATTTAAAAATTAATTCATGAAGTAATTTCCATATAAATAAACCAATAATTTTTCCTCAAACACAAAAAGCTTACATGCATGTTATTGTGATTTGTGAGGAGTACTTATTCAAGCTTGTCACAATACTAATAAAGAACGATATGGATAAATATTCCTTAAAAATATATTGTTAACATTGAAATTGCTTAAAAAGTAATTGCATATTGATAAGTTCGGAACAAAAAGTTCACTTTAAAGCTAAATGTCAAAATGATTTGAGTTTGTTAGTTCGACAGATACATGATTTTGCAAGTTCGAATTCAATAAATTTTAGTCAACCTTACCCAGATGAATGCCCTCTTCCCTTCAAATCATATTTAAAAATATTAATAAATGTCAAGTTTGGAGGTTAGAAAAATTAATTTAGGGACCACAACAATTACACCATGATATAAAATTATCTTACATGCTCTCTCTCTCTCTCTATATATATATATATCCCTCTATCTATTCTATCCTTTGCTTTGATACTTGAACTGTTACGTCAAAATCACAACTTTTAGAACTTGTCTTGCTAAATTCTAAATAATTATATTTTCAAAAGGGAAGGAAGAAGCAACCCAATTTAGTTACTACTATAAGAAACAAAAGACTTCACCCTCTTTTTAACATTTTAGGTTTAATTAGGAATGTAAGTCATTTAAGATACTATAGAAAAAGAAGAAGTATTATTTAGTAGGGAACGAATTAAATTTATTATATAACATAGTTTTGTTTCGACAATTTTACACATCAAAATGAAGAAATATTTTCATCGGACCAAATAGGTATAAGTAGCTAGCTTAATTGTTTTATCCATCATTAAAAAAATAAGTTGGAGATGTATTGACATATATGCTCACTTGTGATCCTAGTCTTTCTTACTGATGAATAAATCTATTTGAAATTAGAGTTTTTTTATCGTAAAAATTGAACCTACTATTAATTCTAATTTTTTTTGTCAGTACTCAATCGTAATGAATTTATCACACTCGGCTAAAAATTATAAACAAAATTACGATAGTTTAAAATCAAAATTGACACAATCTTACAAAATGAACCGTCTTACTCAATTTATCTTGGACCTTGACAGGGCGACTCAAGCATTACATAAGGATGATGTCAAATTAATTATGTTACCATTCATAACTAGGAAGTAGTATTATACTAAATTTTATAAGCTTTCCGTTAAACGGTATAATCCAATTTACAAAATTTAATTGGAGGTACCACCTCCGACGTTTATCTACTAATGTTAAAAAATTACAACTTACCATATACTCTATTCATATCCATTTATGTCACTTTCTTTTTCGTTGAAATTTAAATTATACGAACTTTGATGAATATTTTATAATATATTTTTTTATCGTACATTGACATGACAATAATAACATATTATTGTACATTTATAATTTTTGTATCCTTTTTTAATATATTTAAATTCAAATTTTAAAATATTAAATCAATCTAATTAAATTTAATTTTTAAAAAACAATTACATTAACTTTAGATTTTTTATTTACTCTTTGAACACCGTCTAATTAAAAGATATCATGTGAATTATGATAAATAAAATAACAAAAATATAACTATTTTTTCCAACGTCAGTGTGAGAGGGCAACAATACTTTTTTCCCAAGAAAAACTTTTCAAACGCCTCATGATTCATTTTATGTGATTTTTTTTATCGTCATATAAAATGAAAAAGACAGTAGTATTTTTCTTGGTTAGAACATGCAATTATTCAAACATGTTTAATTTAGTTGTTAGACTTTTTTACAACATCTGTCTCAATGTCACAAAATGAATATAATATTTTTTATGTTTTAATTTGTTTGTTTAATTTTTATTTGTCACAAAATTTAAAACGTTAAAAAAGATTTTTGAATCTCATAGTAATCGTAATTAAAGATATGTGAAATGTATCAAAATAATTTTTAATTTTGTAATTTTAATATGTTATGTAAAAAATTAATTAATTATTAAAAAAAGATAAACATTTATTTTAAACAGATCAAAAGAATAAGATAGATAAATTAAAACGAGGTTTGAGTAATAAGTTTTTGAAGATTGAAACAAAAACGTACTGTTTTGAGGGTTTCCATTGTTGAATTCCTGTTTTCTAGCTATCTCAAAAAAGTAAATGCCAACGCCACAAAAATATAATATGCATACGTGCCACATTTAATCATCACAAGTTTTGGAATAAATTTATCAAAATGTCTTTTTCCAAAAATCCTACAACAAATTTGCAGATGACATGTCTGAGAGACGTACTTCCAAGGCGATCTGAGAAAAAAATAATCTATATATCTATATCTTTTTTATTTTATATTTGATAGTAATAATTTTGAATTTTGATTAATTTAAATTTATATCGGAAAAAAGATATTAAAGAACTTCTTAATAAGAAAAAAACATTTCTTAAGCTTAAATTTGAAAATTTTGATTGACGAGCGAATTAAAGATCATATTTATCTCTTCATATAATAATCTTTGATAATTTATTTCTTTCTATCTATATCTATTCGTCCTTTTTATCTTCTTCTACTTCCAAATAAAATGACCAAGTTTTTCAAACTTTGGGAAAATGATTTTCGTGTTGTTGACTATTTATCATAGAACTCCTAAAACTTGAAAGTGATTGATAAGTAATAGTATTATATTTTACATAATTCTATAATTATTTATGTTTGTAAACTAAGGGAAAAATAGTTGGCTAATCTCAAAAACGAGGTAGATATAGAAATGATTCAAACTCTTAATCTATTGATTGATGATAGAATTGTTTAACTATTTTAATAAACTTTGTTGGTTCGTAAAAGAATCTTAATCTATCGACAGATGATAGAATTGCTCAATTATTTAAACAAACTTTGTTGCTTCGTAAAAAAATGTTAGAATAATGAAATCGGAAGTTAATTTCGTATAACATTATTTCTTTTTTATTTTACAAGCTAAACAGTCCTAACACTATATATATTTTTAATTACAATTTCATCTTCCAATATAGAAAATAAAATATTGGAAAAGTCTGACATTGATTAGTCTTTTTCTCCTTTGGATTTTATCAGTTTTTGGAGAGTCAAAAAACAAAATTGTCCTAATTGATATTTGATTAAAGCCTTATCTGTACCTTTTAATTTCTCTTTTTGAATTAGTGGAAACCCCACTCTCATTTCTAATCATTTTAATTTATAAAACATTCAGTAATTTTCAAGGATCCTATCAATTATTCAATCAATATATAGAAAGTTTTTGTCATATTTGGCCAAGCATGGAGTGCTATTATTCACGAATGAGAATGGGTAAAAAATAGTAGTGCTATTTTGCACGATACTTTTTTGGCACAAATGACACGATTGAACTTAAGGACTATAATGTCCTTTTGGCTTTAAAACCATCTAAATTTTTATCCAAAAAACAAAACCATTTTTAACTTTTATTTTAGACTTTCAATATCTTTACTTTTCCTTAATTTCACTCATTTTATCTCTCATTCAGATTTTAGCCTTCATTAAGCATGTTATCTCTCGATATAATATTAAGTTTTATGGTTGATTTGTTTGTCGATTTTTAAATAGAAATTATATAATTATAACAAAATGGATTTCAATAATTAGAATAGCCAATAATAGACAACTTAAAATTTTATTTTTAAAAAATAGTTCAAATTTAATTTAATTTTTAACTTTTTACCCCGCTCAACCTCTGACTATCCCTACCTTTGCTTCCTACAAAAAAAAATTAAAAGTTTATTTTTGATAAAAATAATAATTAAATATTTATTTTCTTTATCCCTCACCTACCTCAAACACCTACCAGCGTTGAGTCTCGACTTGAGTTGGGGTCAAATCATGATTAGAAAGTCGAGTCTCGACTTGAGTGTCAAAGTCAAAATCCGGATTGATGGATCATGTTCAAAGTTTAGGTGTCGGAACCAGGACCTGGATCGGATATCTGATCTCAATTCGAATGTCGAGTCTCGAGTCAAAAGTCGGGGTCATGTTCTAGGTCAGATCTCACAGTCGAATTTGAAATTATTTTTCAGAAAAAAATTTCGTACTTTTTTTTTTAATCCTGATACTGCTCTTCATTCACCTTCTTATATTCCCTTGAATACACAGATAAAAAAAAAATAGTAAGAAAGAAACACTTCAGATCACTCCAGTAGCAAATACTCCCTCTTTCAACGAAAAAAACTTCCAGATTACTCTACCAACTTTACAAAAAAATAATACTAGAAAGAACCTCCTTCAACCCAGGGCCGGCTCTATGCATACTTAAATAAGGCATTGGCCTTAGCCCCCAATTTTAGGGGGCCTCAATTTTTTACCAAAAACAAATTATCTATTAATTTTTTATAGAGAAAACATTAATTATTTATGATAAAAAGTATATATTTAAAATTATTATTTTATTCTCTTCAACCCCATTCAAATAGAAGAAATCAAGAAAATATTATTTTATTTTCTTACAGTTTCTCCACTAATACTCACATTATTTTATTCTTATTAACTCCTTTTACACTCTCTTCTTTAAATTGTTGATAAGTTATAGTAATATTCTGTCAAAAATATCAATTAATAGTCGAAAAGTGTTGAACAAAGTGAATTGTAAATTCTTTTTCCATTTCTTATTAGATTTTCAAGCATTTCAACAACCATAGTAAAATGTGGGGTAACCAAATTATCAACTTCATCAAAGCTATGATTCTAACTCTTATATTTATTTGAAATTTGTCAACTTATTACTTATAGAACTATGTTAACAATTCATATAAGTAATATAATATTTTTCAACGCTGAATTGATAAAATTTTATTTAAAACTAATAATTGAAAAAGAAATCGAATAGATCATTTATATATAAAAAAAATATTAAGTAATACTTTGTATTTAAAAATGTAAGAAAAATAAATTTTCAATAAATGCATGTGAAGTTTATCTAGATTTTAGGCCTCTAATTAAGATTTCGCTTTAGACCTCCGATAACGTTGAGCCGCCCCTGCAGTGAGTTCAACCCATCAGATCACTCTACCAACTTTATCAGCCCTCTTCATAATGTTTCGTATCAAACGATTCATTATGTTATCTTTGTTAACCACGCGAACTATTCTCATAGCTTGGTATTTGACAGTTAAATGGCGAATAACGTAGGCTTCCTTCTTATTGGTCACCATATTAACTTCTCTGTTTAAAAAGTACTCCTCAAGTTGGAGAATTCGTTGTTGTGAGATTGAACCGTATAAAAATCGAACCGATCGATAAATTGAATCGATAAAAGTGTTATTGGGTTAACAGTTTTTTAATGGTTTTATAAAAAAAATTTATTGGGTTATCGGTTTGGTATTAGTTTTTAATATTGGGTAAATCGATAGCCCATTAAGACTAGTAATTTACTACTTTTACTTGTACATAAATATTATATATTAATCTCAATATCTTAGTAGTTACTCCCAACATTTTTAAATTAATTGAATTGTTGAGGTGTTTCACACCCTTTAAAAAAAGAAGATTAAGACATAAATTAGGCATAACTTTCAATTTTTACCCTTATTAATTATTATCAAATTTATGATTAAAACAACTAAACATTAATTATTAATAACTAATTTCAATACTAACTAACGAAGGATAAAATTGAAAGAAAATTCTAAAAATAGTTTTGAAAATTGAACAACAATTTATTCCTTCCCTATAGAAGCGACACCAACAATTTCTTCCTCCTGCATAGCAGCAACACCAGCCTGAGCGGCTAGGAGGGCCGCCAGAGCAGCAACCGGATCATCTACTTCGGAAAGAGATATCAGACGCTCAACAAGGGAGTAGAATCGCTCAAACATTTTGGATTGATACTTTTTCCAGTTTGTTAGTTTGTTGGTTTCTAGATGGTCGAAAATATTTTCTACTCACCAATTAAATATGAAAAAATAAGTCAAAAATCCATTTATTTTAAAAAAAACACTTTTCAAGAAGATATTTTCCCTGAAAAACATTTTCCATTCATATCAAACACATCCTAAGGGTAGGTTATATATATATATATATAATTTTTTAATTATTTTTTTATATCATAACAAAAAAGTTTTGTACTAATAATATTAAATTGATGTACTCAACTAAATAAGATAATAATTTTTTTATAATTAGTTTTTAAAATATTTACATATAAATTATAATATTAGTTAATTTTAAATTTTAAATCTCAAATTTGTTACTTTTTAATAAATTCAAGAGTGCGGTAAATGTGGTTTATTGTATTGTTAAATAAAATATTTAAAAATAATAATAATGTGTCATGACATTCCATTTGGAGAGAGGTTTATATTTTGAGAAAAATATGAATAACTCGATAATATTTTGGTACTAAAAGAAACAAAAGTGATATTACAAGGCAAATTTTCAAATATGAATGAATTTGCTCCCAATTTTTTTTTACATCGCAATTCAGTACTTTCTCCATCCCATATTAGTTATATATATATATATATTGTGTGAATTAACTTCCTCGATCATAATTGAGCCCAAGCTATTTGACGAGAGGGAGTTGCTCGGATGGTAAGCAATCCTCACTTCCAACCTGAAAGTTGTGAGTTCGAGTCACCAAGAAAGCAAAAGGGGTGAAAGCTTCTAGGGAGGATAAAAAAAAAAGAAAAGAGCCCAAGCTATTCATACATTCTTATTAAAAGCACAACAACACTCATAACATTGACCTAAACTTAATTAGCATTTCCGAAAGAAAATTTCTTTTTCTTTATTAAGATATTAATAGAAGATGACAATTTATTATTTTTAACTTACTGCATCTTTTGTTATAATGTTTAACTCATTATAATATGGGCAAAATGCAAAGTTTTGAAATCTGAAAAGATAAAATAGGAATTTCATTTTTTTGTCCTTAAATTCTTAAAGATCCAACCTTATAAATTTGCTATTGTGCTATAATGTCTATTGCTCTAATAAATATACCTGCCCTCTAAAATCTCAAAAGGAAACCTAAAATAGTGAAACTCAATCGTATAACGTTTTGATTGTATACAATGATATCAAACTATGTTATCATATCTGTTGGGAAAAAAATACTACATTATTGTTATTGGATTAGAATTGTAAAGTAGTAAATTACTTATTACAAACATTGGGTCGTGGCAAATCATTGCCTTGAAAGCAATTTCGGCACGATCTGGTGCAAATTCTAGTAGCCGGTCGCTTCCCAAGGTTCCATAATTACTCTCAAACACGTCCACTCGTGACTGAAAGTTTGGAGGTTGTCCAAAACCAATTGCCCAAAATATTCTAAGAATAAGCTAATTAAGAAAAGAAAGGAGGAAAATAATTTCTCTTCTTTTTGGTTTATGTTGCATGTGTTGTCTCTTGTGTTCACCAAAATCACTTCTTTTATAAGATTGCAAGAGAAGAAATTGCAAGTAGAAGAGTTCAATTTTTAGAAACGGATTGTCAAGGATAATGGCATTAAAGGTTATTACACCACTTTTATTTTTGGAACATATATATATTCTCCTTTAAAACGTATTTTGTATTTTTCTTTGCATTACATTTAGTTAATAAGTTAGAATAATTAACTCAACAATATCTAACATAGACAAATATATATTTTTCAATCATAGAGTATATTGTGAATCTTTTCAATATTAAGATATTGTGAATCTTTTCAATATTAAGATATTGTGAATCTTTTCAATATTAAGATATTGTGAATTAGTGACCTATTAAATCCATTTCATTATCACCATATCCTAATAAAAAAAATTCACAGACAAAATAGTAATGAGTGAGAAACAATGATAATTTAATTACTCCTTTTGTTCCTAATTACTTATCCACTTTTGAATTGACACACTTATTAAGAAAATGATAATTGACATAGTAACTTTACCATTTTATCCCTGTTAATTATGAAGTGGGTGAATTAAAAATTTAAGTTTTTCAAAAAGTTCTACCTTTTTCAAAGTAATTAATTGAGGGTATAATAGGTAAAAAATTATCCTTTCTTGATTTGTCAAAATGGACAAATAATTAGGAACAAATAGAAAAAATAAATGGACAAGTAATTAGGGACAGAGAAAATACTATATTTTAGTGGGGAAAAGTAATAGGTGAAAAACTGGGAATAAATTAAAGGTTTCCTATAACTGATAATACATTTAAATAATTATAAAGACAATAGTAATGAGATTGTAATTAAATGAAAAATTATGCATGATTTTCCGAAATTGTTATGCATAACTTTTTGTGATCTTTTCATTAATTACCCACGTATTATTTTTATTAGTTATTACATTTTATTTAAGCATACTTAACATAATGAAGAGAGTTGATTGAGTTTTTTTTTTACATAGAATATTTCACGTTCCAGATCGTCGTGATTGGCACTCACACTAACCCTTCAATGGGAGAACCACTACTACAACCCAAACCAATCAACTAAACCAAAAACTAAAGCATTTAAGTTACGGAAGCAAGTTAAATAGCTAAAGACTGAAGTTCCCATAAACTTCCAAAAGATCTAACAACTAAACAATGCGGTAAATACACCTAGAACCTGAAAGTTAATGTACCAAAACATCTAAAGTTCAACAAGTCTAAACAAGAAGGGATACAATCCCAAACTAATGCACTAATAACTAACTAGAAAAGTCTAAGTCCGAAATGTGGACATAGACGAAAGAGAAGCCATGACAGCCCGAAAGAATTGGCTCACTCTTGAATTTGAACGGTCACTGATCTTCTAAGCGAGGTCTGTCAATAGCCGCTGAAAGATGCCCTTACTCAACAAAAATAAGAGTAAGTACAGTATCAACACATAACCACAGTGTACTGGTAGGATCACACGGCTATCCACTAGGTGTAACATAAGCAAATCAATACAACATTATAATGACATGCATATATCGAACATATACAATATCATCAACATTTACGAACAACGAACAACTTCACATTTCTCAAAATACACAATTATTACAAGTCATTGGTCCACTCATGAAATCCAAACCCAAACAGTTAGCATACCGGAACGTGGTACCATATCCAATAATTATGCCGGAATGTGGCAATCGATCCCATAATTATGCCGGAACGTGGCAATCGATCCAAGTTAGTTATGACAGAACGTGACAACCGTTCCATTCAACACACCACAATCATAATCACAAGTATATCCTCAAGATCATACAACTAAGTCATGATTTCATAGTAACCATCATTCATCTATCTCATTTACAACAAGTGTGATCAATAATGCAACATTCATAAACATACATGTATCATAATGAAGCAAGAACAAACATACATCACACAATCATAGAATCACAACCATCACCTACCTCGAAACAAGCTTGAAACCCTAAAAAACTTAATCCTTCCCTTTTCGAATTCGTTCCGCTTGTTCTTGGTCTACAAACAATCAATATAATACAAGAATCAATTAACAATTACTAATTACCTAGATTACTAACAATTCTAACAACCCTAGATCATACACATGATCCCAATTATCCCAATTAGGGTTGTTTCCATCATAAATTGTAGATTAAAACCCTCCCCCATTGATATTTACCCATTAGATTACGTTCTACGGATTGAAAAATGGATTCGGGGAGTTAAAAACTTACCTTTAGCCCCAAGAATGGTGAAAAACGGTCAAGAACTCGTATGGGGTCGTCTCTTAGCTCTCAAAGTCGAAAAGTGCAGAATAAAGTTATTTTGGGGTTTATTTACGACTTTAAGTTGCATCTGGCCCGCCACGGCGACCCCGCCAGAGCGATAAAACCCAGCGCCAAAGCGGCTTGCACGAAATAGTGAGCTATTTTAATAATTCCAAGACCCCTATTTCACAACACACACCTCTAACCAAAGAGTCTCAAAAAATCCTTTTCACGCTAAGATCGATTTTGAGAGTTTTACTAGCCCAAATTCAATTCCGTAAAGTCATATGAATTCCTTAACGACTTATCTAACTACTCTTGTAATCAAAATCATAATTAAATCACCCGATTGGTACCAGATTTCTATACACCTCAACGACTCCGATTTCATCCAAATCTGGACTAGGTTGGGAAATTTCAAGTTACCACGAAAAAAAATTTCGACCAAAATTTTTCCCCGTTGGCTTTTATATAACGACGGAACCCCGTCGTTACAGAATATAAATGAGAAAAATAGAAAAAAAGACTCAAAAAAGATAAATTCTAATGAAGGTTATAGAAAGGTGCCACATCACCTTGATTATGTTTCTCCTTTATATATATATATATATATATATAGATTAAGATAAAATAAATTAATTTTTTCTCATTTTATCCCTACAATTAATAATCTTAAGAAAATATTATAAAAAAATTAATCTAACCAAAAAATAATGAATTCATTAAATGTTTTGAATTTCGTGAAAACTAGTAGTACTATACTCAACATGGAATATAATTACAGTAAATAAAATTATATTATTGAAATTTTAAAATATTATTATTTTGTAGAGGTATTAATTATTCAATAAATTAATAAATATAAATTAAAAGAATGTTTTTTAAATTTAATGAATATATCTTGTTTTTCCCCTAAAAAATAACATAGACATACTTGCCCATGAGATGAAATTTATGAATGAAAATAGTGGGATGTTGAAAAGGAAGAAGAATGAAAAAATAAACAACAATGAAAGATAAAAAGATTGGAAGAAAGAGAGTGAATAGAATATTGAAGTGAATATAAATAAATGTTTTCTTGGGCTGTGTTTTTTATTTGAAAGAAAAAATTATTGTGTAATTTCTTGAAACCATCTAGTGATTTAAAACTTTTTTCCTTAGTGGTTTAACTTTAGAGGACATTTTGGGTGAAAAAATAAATTTATAGTAACACACTTGCCAGCCCCTTTTCATTACGAACTTACTCTCAAAAAAATAAGATCGTGTCATTTCGTGCCAAAAAATATCGTGCCAAATATATTTATTTATACTTTTAATACTTTCTTTTCTTGCTATCTAATCAGTTGTTGCAATTTGCAAAGGCCCCTTCCCAATATTGGCAAGACCATCACATGTTTTATAGCCAAGAAATTCAAAGTAGTACTTGATTATTAAGTACTATACTCCTATCCTTTTTTCCCTTTAGATAGTTGGAATGATTGAAAATTATTAACCTAAGGGCACAAGAATTAAAGTGGATTGTTAAATACTCTTTTATCCTAATTATGATAGAATGTTAGTTAAATATTTTTTTATTATTGATTAAAAAATTTAGCTTTGAATCCTAGGTATGAATTATGAAGTCGCATTTATTAGGAACATTTTACTCTCACTATGAAATTTTTCAACATAAATCTTAGTATAATTGGATTTTAATAAATACATTGAATATCGAATGTGACACGAAAAAAAAAAGATCTATTAACAACTAATTATCTTGTAAAATACAAGTCTTAACTACAGTTAGTTAGTTAACTAACACTAGTTCAGTTCTTAACTAGTTTGTTGATATAACAGTTAGTTAGTTAGGATTTTTTCATCTTCTAGAATCATCTTAGTCACATGTATATAATGATGTACTCATGAGTTGAAATGCAAGTTTTTCATTCTCTCTCAAATATAATTCTCTCAACTGTTTTCTCTCGATTGTCATTAATGGCTTCTCTGTTTTGATTCAACTAAGCACTCACCATTGTTGTGAGTTTTGATATGGTATCAAAGCCAGCAAGGCTATATCTGATTCGATCTCCTCTGTTTCCTTTTTATTTGAAGTGATTTCCACTTCCTGTTGTTTCCTTCTCCATCTTCAATTCAATCGAAAATTCCATCATGGTAGATGTTGAAATTCCCCCTACTGCAGGAGTTACTGCTGGAATTGACACCAGCAATCCTCTTTATGTTCATCCGTCGGATAGTCCAGGTATGCTTCTTGTTCCAGTTCAATTCGATGGAGCTGGATACAGATCCTGAAGAAGAGGTGTTCTGCGTGCTCTATCTGTAAAGAATAAGTCAGGTTTCATCGATGGAAGTTGTACAAAGCCAGCTGAGAATTCTCTACAGCTTCGACAATGGCAGAGATGTGATGATATGGTGACATCGTGGATACTGAATTCTCTGAGTAAGGAAATCTCCAATAGTGTGGAGTATGTTAATAATTCTACTGAACTTTGGAAGGAACTGAAAGATCGTTATGATCAAACCAATGGTGCAAAGCTGTATCAGATACAAAAGGAAATTGACGACTTAACACAAGGTGTGCTAGACATAATTGTTTACTATACAAGGATGAAGAAGTTGTGGGAGGAACTGAGTACTTTGAATACCAAAAGCTTGTGCACTTGCATATGCACATGTGGTGCTAAGGACAACATGCACAAAGCTGAGCAGGACAGACGATTGATACAATTTCTCATGGGGCTAAATGAAGTGTACACTTTGATTAGAAGTAATATACTCATGATGAATCCACTCGCCTCTATGGCACAAGCTTTCTCTTTACTGATTCATGAAGAAAAACAGAGGGAATTTAGGCCTGCTAGTCGTATGCCTATGGACTCAACCTCTTTGAATGTGAATTCTGTTAACACTGGTAGAGGATCCACAGGCAGATCCTATAGAACAAACTTTTCAAATAGCAACTCAGGTAACAATAACAATTATGGAGGAAATGGTTCATACTCGGGAAATGGCAACAATAGAAATGTTATAATTTGTGAGTATTGTAAGAAACAAGGACACACCAAATAGAAGTGTTACAAGCTGCATGGATACCCACCAGGGAACAACATTCTCAACTACAAACCAAACTATGGACAGTCCAGACAAACCAATCATCAAAACTTTAAGGGCAAAAGAATTATTGCCAATGTACATGGTACATCAGTTGATACTCATGGGGAAGAATGCTCACAAGGTAGCAACAATCCAAACTCTGTCATCACACAAGAACAATATGGTCAAATTATGAACCTCCTACAACAGTTTCAACTTGATAGTCCGGGAGAGGATTCCAACAAGGCCAATGCTGATTCTGGCAACTTTGCAGGTACAGTAGTGTGCACTTCTTCTATTGATTTTGGTAATGCTTCATGCAAATGCTTTAAATCAATGTTGACTTATGGATCATTGAGTCAGGAGCATCAAATCATATGACCTTTAATAGAAATTCCCTAATCAACATCCAAACCTTACCTTACCCCATACTTGTTTCACTTCTTAATGGGTATAGAGTCAAGGTGACAGAATGTGGTGATATGTCTATTACATCTAAAATTGTTTTAAACAAAGTGTTACATGTTCCTTCTTTCAAGTATAATCTCATTTCAGTTCATTCTTTGTCTTGTTCAATGAAATGCATGGTATTGTTCACTGATGCAACCTGTATTTTATAGGCCCCTTTAGTGATGAGGCCTCAGGTAATTGGTAATAGCAAAAAGGGGATCTACTATATATGTGGAAAATGCTTGAGGAACACTGCTGGTGCTAATGCAGCTGTCATGTGTAGTTGTATGTCTCATAAGAGTTTTTCCTTTTCAACTTCATTTTGTAGTCACAATTTCCATTCCAATATTAAGAATCACTTTGTTGATGATAAACCATGTATTGCAAAATGTGGTGTACTCAATACCAGAAATGTTCACTTTTCTTCTAATCAAATTCCTGATACTCATGTATGTTCCTCTGCTAATAATACAAATGTGTTGTCTGATGTTACATCTGCTAAATCTCCTAGAAATAATGTGGACTTATTGTGGCATAATAGACTTGGCTATGTGCCTTTTGTAAAGATGAAGAATATATCCACTATTCCAGTCAAGTTTTCTCCTAAACAACCTTTTTTTTTGCACTATATGTCTTATGGAAAGACAAGCCAGATTACCATTTAGCCAAAGCACTACTCACTCTAAGGCTATTTTTTATCTCTTGCATATTGATTTATGGGGGCCATATCATTTGCCCACATATGATAATTACAAGTACTTTATCACCCTTGTGGATGACTATAGTAGGGCCACATGGACACACCTACTAAGCACCAAAAGTAATGCCTTTCAAGTCCTCTAAAATTTTATAAACATGGTAGAAAATCAGTTCCAGACCACTATCAAATGCATTAGATCAGATAATGGATTGGAATTCAGCAACACTGAAACAAAAAAATTCCTTCAGAGCAAAGGCATCACACATCAAAAAAGCTTCCCATACACACCACAACAAACAATATAGTGGAAAGAAAACATAAATACTTACTTGAAAACAGCAAGAGCTCTTCTGTTCCAATCCAAACTGCCTATGAAATACTGGGGTGAGTGCATTCTTACAGCCACACATCTTATAAATAGACTCCCTTCCACTTTTCTCATGAACAAATGCCTTTTTGAAATGTTGTACAAAGAGAAACCAAAATACAATCAACTTAGATCTTTTGGATGCCTTTGTTATCCCACAGTACCAAAAGTCCATAGGGACAAACTAGAACCTAGAACCACACCTCATATCTTCATAGGATATTCATCTGGGACAAAAGGATACAAGGTAATGAGTCTTGCCACAAAGAGAATACACATTTCTAGAGATGTAGTTTTTCATGAAGATATTTTTCCATTTGTTGTGTCCTCAAAAAAATGTTCTTTTCCTTCTGTTCTTAAGTCAATACTGTCTACTAATTCTTCTGATTATACTGAACCATGTGATTCATTGTTAAACAAACACTTAGATGTAAATAATACACACACTAATTTTTTATCTGATCCTCAATCCCCACATATACATTCACAACACTCACCACATTTCTATCCAAACTGAGTTACTTGTTCATGTACCACAAAGAAGATCTCATAGGGAGATCAAGACACCTCACCATTTAAAAGACTATGTTCTGTCTCAACCTACACTCAAATCTTCTACTCCCATTAATCATAATCGCAATACCACCCATACAAGTCTGTCACTGCATGCATTGTTCAATAAACACCATTACATTTCTCCTGATGTCATTGCTTCTAATAGTCAAGTATTGGTTGAAAGTATATGTCATGACAATGAACCATTCTCTTATGAGGAAGCAGCAATAAGTCCTGCTTGGCAGAAGGCCATGACCCAAGAGTTTGATGCCTTGTATGCAAATGGAACTTGGGATTTGGTAGAATTGTCTAAAGGTAAACAAGTTATTGGGTGTAGGTGGGTTTACAAAGTAAAACACAAAGCTGATGGTAGTATAGAAAGGTTCAAAGCCAGGCTAGTGGTGAAAGGTTATACTCAGCAGGCTGGAATAGATTACACTGAGACTTATTCACCTGTTGTCAAGATGACAACTGTGAGAACCTTGGTGGCATGTGCTGTGAAGAAGGGTTGGGAAATGTTTCAACTTGATGTCAATAATGCCTTTCTACATGGTGAACTTCATGAAGAAGTGTATATGAAAATACCTCAAGGACTTTATGTGAGTGAACCAGGATTGGTGTGTAAACTTAAAAAATCTCTATATGGACTTAAACAGGCCAGCAGACAATGGTATGCTAAGTTAACTGATGCATTATCACTAAGAGGATATACACATTCACACCATGATTATTCACTGTTTTACAAGAAATCTGGTTCTTTGGTGGTTTTTGTAGCAGTTTATGTTGATGACATTGTCCTAACATGCACAAATACAGATGAGATTACACAGTTGAAAGCCTACCTGGACAAATCCTTCAAAATCAAAGACCTTGGGAAACTGCATTACTTCTTAGGGATGGAAATCCTTGATACTACTGAAGGGGTACTTATTTCACAAAGGAAGTTTGTGTTGGATCTGCTGAAAGAATATGATTGTTTTAATTACACTCATTTGTCATCTCCTCTTGATCCCAATGTTAAACTCAGAGCCAAAGAAGGAGTCACATTATCTAATCCCACTTATTACAGGAAACTTGTTGGCAATTAAACTTTCTCACCAACACTAGGTTGGACATTGCTTTCAGTGTCCAACAACTAAGTCAGTTTATGCAGGATCCCAGAGCTCCTCACTTACAAGCTGCTTTTCATCTACTTAGATACTTAAAACATGATCCTACTTTGGGAATTCATTTATCAAGTGATCCTGATTGCACCATAAAAGCATAATGTGATTCTGATTGGGCTACATGTCCAGATTCTAGGAAGTCAGTGAGTGGGTACTTAGTTCTACTTGGAAATAGCCCTATCAGTTGGAAGTCTAAGAAACAAGAAATAATATATCTATCTTCTGCAGAGGCAGAATACAGGTCACTCAGGAAAGTCATAGGGGAATTGGTTTGGTTGCACAGGTTGATCACTGAGGTAACTATATCTGACTCCTCCCCAATTATTGTATATTGTGACAGTCAAGCTGGAATCCATATAGCTCGCAGCCCTGTCTTCGATGAGAGAACCAAACATATTGAGGTTGATTGTCACTTTGTACGCAATAAGCTTCAGGAAGGGTTTATTTCCCTTCACCATGTGGCTACCACTGCACAATTAGCAGACATTCTCACTAAGGCCCTTACTGGTGTCAAACATGCTGCAGTCCTGAGCAAGTTGGCTGTGAGATCCTCACCACCAACTTGAGGAGGGGTATTAACAACTAATTATCTTGTAAAATACAAGTCTTAACTACAGTTAGTTAGTTAACTAACACTAGTTCAGTTCTTAACTAGTTTGTTGATATAACAATTAGTTAGTTAGGATTTTTTCATCTTCTAGAATCATCTTAGTCACATGTATATAATGATGTACTCATGAGTTGAAATGCAAGTTTTTCATTCTCTCTC
>JAJOOS010003400.1:0-58270 GCA_029582725.1 Solanum chiquidenum | reverse complement strand
GACTAACATTTTAAGATGTATTTTTTCATCATATTGATATGCAAAAAATTGCAATTTATAGTACTTTTCATATAGTTTTTGAATATCTATTTTTTTTTGTTTAAAATATCGAATTAATATAATCTAATTTAACTTTGAAAATTAGTCAAATTGACTTTCGAAAAGCGCAACATGACAAATAAAAGTGGACAGAGGGAGTAAAATCAATGCATAAATTATGATATTGTTCATTTTTTACCCTTGTGAGTTATTAGCCTTGAAAATATACATTTGACCAACTTAGAAAAACTAAGAGGGTGTTTGAATTGGCTTAAAAGTTGGTCAAACCTACTTTTAAGTCAGTTTTTGACTTCTGAAAGTGTTTGACAAATATAAAAAATAACTTAAAATAAGTAAAAAATGACTTAAAATAAGTCAAAAACCAAAAGTAGGTCTCCCATACTTATTATTTTTTTAACTTAAAAGTCATTTCAGTTTGACTTTTTATTTTTGACATAAAAGATACTTTTTTTAAGCCAATCCAAACGGCTCTAAGTAAATGATTCATATTCATTGGTTAAATTAATTTATATTCATTGATTGAAAACTTGAGTTCCGAAAAAGGAAGAAGGATAGAAGGGTAAAGTTACATCATTCTTTAATGCAAGTACAAAGTAAAAATGTGACATATAAAAAGGAACGGAGGGAGTACTATTCACTCGCCCACATTTAAATGACCTATATTCAATAATGACGACATAGTAAAATTATCATTATTTCTCAAGGATGATGTTAAGTCAAATATGGCTAAGTAAAGATGGACGAAGGGAGTATATATGCTCAAAAATTGTAGTGGAGTATGTAGCAAGATTTTTAGGTTTGTTTTGTTAAATTATTTTTATTATTTATGCTCGATTGAAGTTTGACTATCATTATTTTATATAATTATTTAATGTTAAAGGTAAAATAAAAAATCTATTTTAACGTAAGAATCAAATGGAACGGTGGGAAAAATATGTATCAATTGTATCAATGCATATAATTAAACAGTGTTTTGGAATTTGCAATTAATCATTTTATTAATGAGATTGCTTCATTAAGCATGTGACACTGTTGAGTTTTCCCCTTCAATCAAGACTAGATTTATAGTACCACTAATTTCTTAATTACAAAATTAGGGATTAATGAGATTAAAATAATTAGTTTTCAGAACTTGTTTTCGTCTTTATATGCTTAATTCGGAACTGGTCTTCATCGGATACCAATAATCTAAATCTAAATCAGCAAATGATCCGAAAAAAAAAACGAAAAAAAATGAAAAACAACATAGAGAACAACCTATAACATAAATTTTTCAAAAAAACATTTTCTTTAGGGGTGTCAAGCGACCCCCCCTCGAAAATTTTACTAAGTATATATTTTAATACTATGCATAAAGATATATATATATATATATTAAACAAAATGTGTTGACGTGTTGGTTCACTGGCTGATTTTGTTGTTTGAAGTAGATCTCTTCCAACTTAAAACTAGTTTAAACCAATGAGCCAAGGAGATAACCTACTTATATGTATGATGATATATTTTTCCTTTTGTAAATATCGATATCATTTTTTAAAAAATTCTACATACGCCACTGTATGTATCTTAGTTATTAATGTTATATATGGAACATATGAAAAATTTCATAATTGGTTGCAAGTAGCTTTTGTGAAAAAATCTAATCATCCAATCAAATTTTTTTAAAGCAAAGAATACAATACTTTGTTTACACTCTTTGAAATATCCTTACACAACAGATGACATACAAGTGAAATTAAATAGTATCCTTCTGCACGTATTAAGACTACAAGATACAAAAATAAATTTTATTTTTTATAATGTCGAATCAGAATAAGACAAACAAATTAATATCGAGGGAGTACAAAATATAGATATGTTCATTGCCGACCATCAATTGTGACATCTAATAAATTAAGTTAAACTTGATATTCATAATGTTTGCAGAGGGGAACAGAAGTTTAAAATTGCCATCTAATTAAAATAATGTTGTTGTATTACTTTTTTAGCATGCTAAATATTAATTCTTCAATTCTCCATTTAAACTTTCATGCATGTGATATTAACCAAAGCTCAGTGGCAGCTATGATGCAGCTGAACTATAAACAGCTAAAACATAGTTGGTTTATGGATTTTTTTACCATCAAATTGAAATTGATTTTAAGCTAAAGTTAATTAGCTGTATTTAGCAGGTCCAAATCCCATTGAAGATTGATAATAATCATTAATTAGATTTGATACTATACAAATACTTAATTATATAAAATTATGTCACAAAGTGTTACACTTGATTGCCACAGCCTACAAGCTTTGCCTTTATTATGCATGCATATATTACTTAACTTGATCCCATCATAATCCTACTGTCACTAATTAATTAATTACTAAATATAGTAATGGTTTTTTTTTAGTAATTAGTTTCATAAAGCATCAATAATCACTTTCTTTATCAAAGAAAATTAAAATTATCAAAAAAGTGATTTTCTCATGAAATAATAATTGTTAATTAAGTGAACATTTGAAAAATCAACTTATTGCGCTTTATGTATGACAATCAAAGTTAGCATATGAGCGGGTAAATCTTAATATGTAGCTCAATAAATTGACTACTTTAACTTTTACTTCGTCGGTGAGAGTTCAGTTCCTCACCTTATAATCCCCTCCTCTATTTCTCCTAAAAAAAGAGAGAGGAGGAGGAGGAGGAGGAGGAGGAGAAGATGTGTTATTGTACGTTAATTAGAAAACTATACAAATTATTGTAGAAAATTTTATTGTACAGATATAGTATATAGCTAGCTAGGATAATTTTAAAGATATTTTTGTTATAGATTGATGAAATCATTTTAACTAAATTCTTTTGTAGCACGTGAAATTAAACTAATGAGGAAATAATTCACATATATATCTTGCCCACCAGATTGTCGTCATGCAATATAAATTATATTGTAGCATGCACTACAAAACACATAAAATTATGGTTGTTATTTTCTCTTTACACCTATAAAGTAAGTAGTTCAATTATGTACATAATAATTAATATTATATATACGTCTCTGGCTCACATTAAAAATAAAGTTAGAGGGTATATATACAAGTATATCTGACTATAACAAATGAATTAAGGAAATGTAGCATTTTCATCGTCTCAATTTATATGACAATAATTAACTAGATTCAAAATATGAAAATATAATGATAAAAAATTTAAAAATTTGTGTGGTTATAAGTTATTTTCTTATGAGTAAATTGTTTCTAGTTATAAAAAAGCAGATATTCTTTTGAAATTGACTAAAAATAAAAGGGAAAAGGGTCAAATATGTCCTTAAACTATTCGAAAAGGTCTAGATATACCCCCGTTTAAAGTTTGGCTCACTCGTGCCCTCCGTCCAACTTTTGCTCTAGATATGCCCTTATGGGTGTTAGTTGGCCAGCTGGAAATATCCAACTCATTTTACATTTCTTTAAATGCCAAATGGAATTGCCACGTCATTTTTACATTACCACGTGGCATTTATATTAAAGAGAAAAGACTCAAATATACCCCTAAACTATTCGAAAAGGTCTACATATACCCCCCTTTTAAATAAACTACCCAACCCATTTTCAACAATTTTTTTAAATTTTTTATTTTTTTCGGTAAATCCCGAAAATGAGTAATTGACTAATAGAAAATAGGAAAAATATGAAAAAAAAAAAAAATTAACGCCAAAAATTCACAAATAAATATAGTAACCTTAAATTCAACAATTTCAACAATTTTTTTAAATTTTTATTTTTTTCGATAAATCCCGAAAATGAGTAATTGATTAATAAAAAGTATGAAAAATATAACCTAAAAATTCAGCATAAAGTCATTTTCATATTTTTCATATTTTTTATTAATCAATTACTCATTTTTGGGATTTATTGAAAAAAAATTAAAAATTAAAAAAATTGTTGAAATTGTTGAATTTAAGATTACTATATTTATTTGTGAATATTTGGTGTTAATTTTATATTTTTATTCATATTTTTCCTATTTTTTATTAGTCAATTACTCATTTTCGGGATTTACCGAAAAAAATAAAAATTTAAAAAAAACTGTTGAAAATGGTTCGGATAGTTTATTTAAAAGGGGGGTATATCTAGACCTTTTCGAATAGTTTAGGGGTATATTTGACTCTTTTTCCTTTAATATAAATGACACGTGGCAATTCCATTTGGCATTTAAAGAAATGTAAAATGAGTTGGATATTTCCAGCTGGCCAACTAACGCCCATAAAGACATATCTAGATCAAAAGTTGGACGGCGAGGGCACGAGTGAGCCAAACTTTAAACGGGGGTATATCTAGACCTTTTCGAATAATTTAGGGGCATATTTTACCCTTTTCCCAAAATAAAAATGGATCACATAAATTATAATAATGAATTTTTTTATCATGACATGTTAAAATATATTGATCTATCATAGTCTAAAAATTTGAAGATAAATTAATCCTTTAGGATGGTCCCCTCATATACTCACTTGTGCTAAGACATAAATCCAACAGAGTATCAATTTATTTAGGCCCTCCACTTTTAACGTCCAAGTCACGTGACACCTTTGAGTAAATGCAACAAGAGCCCTTGTAAAAAGATGCGTAGAGTCGTGGATTTTAAACTTGAAATCTCAAAATGATTTTAAATCTCAAAATTACTAATCAACATCAAGTCTTAATTTCAAATATTCAAAATCTCTCTCAATATATACATTATATCTTATATATACAATATAATTTTTTTTGTTGAATAAATTCGAGTGAACACCGTCATTCCTGGAATCAGCCCCTGCACATGCATGGACTATAAGACAGATGCACTAAGATATATATAGGTGAGAAGTGAGAAGGACTTCTCAATATTATATATATATCTCCCATGTGATTTTTCTTTAGAAAAATTCAAATTAATTCCCCACCACCCCCTTCTTTCATTTTTGTATACCCTAATTCTCACCACATTTATGAATCCCCCAACCCCATCTCCTTTTTTCTGGATTTAATTTAACCTACCACCTTTTGGATAAATATCTAGAATAAGTGTTATTGTCTGATCACTATCAAGGGTGCATTTAAATGGACGAAATTTCTTTACTTTTAATAAGATATATCATGTTCAAATCCTAGTTAGAAATGAAGAAATTTCTTATAGGGGACGTAACAATTAACTTCTTTTGTCTGAGTCCTATATATACAGAAAGAAATCTGAATTAATCAACAAATTAAAGCATGTTCCTAACATACCATATAGTTTGTTATCGTCTCGATCACCACTTAGGAATATAATATGGAGAATGAATGTGATTTTCTATCTTTTAATCAAAGATTTTGAATTTAAGTTTTAAAAATGACAAAACTTTTGATGGAAAGCGCCTCACGTAACATAAATTTGAATTAGTTAGGCTAGTAGAGTCCAAATAATAAATGGTTATAAAGAAAAGTTAGATTGTCCCTATATATATAGGATGCGATAAGTTGGATTTTGTCGTCTTCTAAATGGTAATTAAGTTAAAAGCCAAATTAACAGTTGTGTATACAGGTGTATGGTTATTATCTTCTTAATTGTGATTAAGTTGAAGCCAACTTAACAGTTGTATTATGACATTTTTTTAATGGTTAAGTCCGATTTGTCGGTTCGGTTGCATCGAGTCAAATCAAATGTTAATTCTAATCTCTTTATGGAATTAAATGTGTTCAATTCCTTTCATTTTTTCAAAGAAAAAGAAAAAGAGAACACTGATGATAATTATATATACCTAAATTACTTGCAACATTTTGAAACCACATACAGAATATGAATATAAGATATATATCTTGCGTATACAATTTTTTAAAAATTAATCATGATTAATTGTTGTGTATTTTCTCGTTGATTTGTTGATATTTGAGGTTAATTATTTAGATAGATATAAGCACCGAATAGTATTTATCAAAGATTGTACTCAAAAATAATTTTTCATAAAAAATAAATTTGTTATTTATAAAATATTACCCAATTTTGATAATTGAAAATTTAAACAACTTTATTTCTTGAAATATTATCATTATTATTAAAATTAGTAATTTAACAAAAGTATTCCCTTCACTTGGATAGTCAACAATATTTTTTAATGAGAAATTAGTACACTGTCCAACCATACTTGTTCACTATTGACTTTGCACACGAAATTATAAATAAAAGAGTAATTTTACTATATCACCCTTTGAATATAATTCATGCGTCCAACAATAGTTGTTCACTATACTAAAAATAGTTATCCAACAATATATGTCCGATTTAGAAAATCAAGAGATAATTCACTTTTTGTGTCTATTTTACCTTTGTTATTAAATATTATTTATCATCTAACACATTTTTCATAGCATTAAATTTAATAAAGTCACTGGATAATATAGTAATATTACCCCTAGTTTTTATTGTTTCTTAAGGGTGTGTCAAGTCAATAGTGAACAACTATTGTTAGACAAAGGGACAAATAAACACAATGTCTTGAAAAATAAAATAGAAGAATGACTATAATTAACAAATTAAATTAGAAACTAAGTTTAAAATTATTCATTAATTTCATAAATTTGGCAATCATTATGGAACGGAAGGAGTATCTGCTCTAACTTTTTATCGAAATTTAAATGCATTGATCTCTTTAATAAATTTTTCAACTATCTTTAATTTTAAGAAAAGTTTGGAAGAAAATAAAAGAATAAATATTGACTATGATTATTAATGTCATTAACTACTCTGCCCTCTCCATACTTTTACTTCCGTTATTTCAAAATAGATTTTTTTAAACGTATCAAAGAAAAGTACTTCTTTCGTTTTAATTTATGTGACATTTTTCAAATTTTAAAATTCAAACAAGTCTATTTTTTACTGTAAATTTTTCATACATCTTTTGAATATTTTGAATTGTCGATTATTGTGACTTATAGTACTTTTTACGTAATTTATAAATATATAAATTTCATTTCAATTGAAAATTTTATACGTAAATCGTCGGTCAAACTTAAACTGTTTGACTCTCGAAAAATAAAAGTGTCACATAAATTGGGACAGAGGAAGTAATTATTTTTCCTCATATTTTATTTATTATTTATTTTTTAAAATTAATTTTCAAAACCTAATACTAAATAAGTATCAATAATTGGAATAATGTGATAAAATGATTATATCAATTATTTTTTAAAATAAATATTACAAGTTTAGATGTTATAAGTAACCATAAACGCTGGAAGTAATTTTTTAAAAGTGTAAGTCACACCCCAAAAAATTCATTTTATTGTAGATGGGAGGGCATAAGTTGTTAAAACATTAGCCCAAACTTCAATCTTTAGTTTTATAATTATTCCATCAATTATTTTATTTAGAAAGTACCAACACTCCATTTCTTAGAAAAAAGCTTAGACCCTTTTTAATTACACTTTCCTCCACAAATTAAAGTCTCAACATGTGCTCCATATAAGAAGCCATTTTTCTTCCACTTCTCTCCCTGCCTGCCCCTCTCTTTGGTTTCACCTCCATAGCCTTTGTAATATCCATAATGTAGTTTCTTTACATTAAAAAAAAAAATGGGAAGAAGAACAGATAGAAAACCTAAATCTTACACTCTTCCTTCTTCTCCAACTCATTCATCTTCATCTTCTGATTTCGAATTCACCATTCCCCTTTCTCCACGTAGTCGAAAAATCTCCCCTAACATATGCCCCGCTGACGAACTTTTCTACAAAGGCCAACTCCTTCCACTCCATCAATCCCCTCGTTTGTCTATGGTTCGTACTCTCCTTCTAGCCTCATCCTCGACCTCTTCCTCCTCTGATACCACAACCACTGCTTCCCGTGATTCCACGGGAAGCAGTGGTAGCTCCAACGACTCCCAGTACTCGTACTCGAGTACTAGCGACCTCGTCCTCCTCCCTGACGGATGTGATTCATCACGTCCTAGCTCTGTCACGGAGGAGGACGAGTTCAAGCGCCTTAATACGGGGTCGGTCAAGAAGGCGGGTAGTAGTAGTACTAATAAGTACTTGAATTTTTCGCTAGCGAGATTCTCTTCCGTGTTCCGCAAGGAATCTAATAAGAGTAACCGAAATGATTCTGACGGGATCTCAGGAACTTTGCCTGCTCAAACATCGTCCGTGAGACGGATGAGTACGTCGGCTAGAGAAGTCATACGTAAGTACTTGAAGAAAGTCAAACCATTGTACGAGAAATTATCACAAAAGCCTTCGGATAAAATTATTGTTTCGTCACGTACGGTAACGTTATGCAAAAATAGAGAGAATATTTGTTCGATGATCAAAGAAAGTACTCAAAATGCAACAATTTCACATTCTTTTTCTGGGAATTTGAGGTATCCAAGGAGAAGAAGCTACGTGTCAAGCTGTCCTTCGTCGATGAGATCATCGCCTAGCCATTCAGGGATACTTAGTAGAAGTGGGTACAACACGCCGCCGCCGACCAATAAGACGATGACAGGTGGAAATTCATCAGATTCGTCTACTATGGAGGAGCTACAAAATGCAATTCAAGGTGCAATTGCACATTGCAAAAATTCCATGCTTCAAAATCACAACGTTACTTAATAGTAATAATTTGGGTTAGTAATGAAATTTAACGAATATTTAATTAATGTTGGTTTTTTTTTTGCAAGGGTAAATAAGGAAGAAAAAAAAAGATAAGAGTATTTGTGTTTAATTTCTAGTTTAATTAATTAGCTATTGGGGATCTAAAGTTTTTTTTTGTTTTTATTTAGTGGGTTATTTGACTGATGGAAGATGAGGAATTTAACCTTTTGTTGGTTTTTTTTCCTTATTTTTTTATTATTATATAGTTTTAACCTAGCCGTTGTGTCTTGATCTAAGTAATTTAATGAGTTGCATGTGATGTTATTAATGGATCACTCATTTGGATTTTTCCCTTCTGTTTTGTTCCATCGAAATTTGGAACTTCTTGGAATTTGTACTCCGTAATTTGTCTTCTACAACTCTATATTGTATGTGTAATCTAAGTAGTAGTAGTATTACATCAAAAAATATTGTGTAGTAAATAAAGTTATTTTTTTGATAATTGGTATTAAATACTTCTCTCTGAATGAGGCCCAAATTCGATTAGTTAGGATCAAATACTACATTTTTCAATAACATATTTATTCTGTAGTGTAATTAATCGAGAATAATTTCAAATCAAAACCAAGTAAAATGAAAGGCGGTATATAGTAACTAAGTAAGTTTTGAGTTGAAATTAATTATAAGAGGGTCGTACAGGCATTAATGAGTTTTGTAAATATATAAGATTATAATTCCATGTTCCCCATGGAAAGATTCAGTATAGTTTTAAAATTCTCTAGTTGGACATAAGGCCGGTGTGACATTTATTATAGGAAACAACTTCGAAATTTCTTTAGTTTGAATTTCAAATTCATTCAAACTACGGAACCTTAGAATTAAATTACTCATCTTTTCCATCTTCCATAAAAATAGAATGGTTTTTCTCTTCTTGATAATTTACCATACAGAGAATTTTAATAGCTTAGTTGATTAATTATCTAAATTTTTATCTTATTGATTAAAATTTGATTCTCCATCTTGTATTTTTCTATTCTCATTTCTCTCAATCTTTGCACCCAAATTTCACCCAAAAAAAAGAAATTTTAAAAGATAAGTCGATGATATACCTACATTTTTATAATATTGCATCATTAAAAAATAACTAACAATAACTCTCCTTAAAAAGTAAATTTGTAATCTTGATAGATTATGGTTTATAACATATAAAAATACCTTGATAACATAAAAAATCATAACAATGATTGATATTAGTAAAAAAAAATTCTAAATAATAATTTAGTAGTCAAAATTCGTTAGTTCGATTAATGACTATTGAAAATTAAATACTTTATGGAGGTTCTTCACGTTCTTACTATTGAAATCAGACTAATTTTTATTAAGAATATATAGAATTCGATTCATCTCAACATAATTCTCAAGTGATGCAACTTAATTTATGTTCCTATGATCTTCTTGAATTTGATCGTACAATTTTCTCAAATATCCAATTAATTTCATAGTCAACACCGACAAAACTAACATTGTCACCTTTAAATAAATGCTCTCTTTTTTCTCATCATAATTTTGACTTTAGGGATCACACGATCGAGTCATGACAATATTAAATTTCTGTTGTATATGGAATTTCTTCAAATATATACTACGGAATTTTGCGCATGTACTTATCAAGTCCAATTGGTAGATTCATATGTTTACTATAAAGTCTTTACTACTAAATTTTATTTTTTTTCTTAAAAAACATGTCACACATGAATTTTCTTGACACATCCTATATTGCTGTAAAATTTGGAACTAATTGTGTATTTCCACATCAAGCAGTTCTAGTGTTGGACTTCAAAAAATATTGACTAAAGAAGTATGTAATGAAGACCGACTAATTATCGGTCATATATTTCTGCCACAAAGACTTTATCGGGGAAAAATCTAGAAAATTAAAATTCTTTTAGAAAATCGAAACTGAAAACCTCAATTTTTATTGATTTGATTTGATTTTAAAATTCGATATATAAGTAGCAAAGACTCTTCCCCATACCCATCCAATCGCCTATCCTCCGCTCCTTGACCATTTCACCCATGAATTACCCCACTCCTCATCTCATCCTGCCTTCACAAGATTTGGCTACATTAACATATAAATATTTACGAGATATACTTACTAAATACTTAAACATATATTTTTCCTTCGTACCAAATACACCATGAAAAAACTTGACATAATAGTTGGAAGTGGTTCAATTTATTATAATTGATATTAGTAAAAATTCTTTTCTAAATAATAATTTAGTAGTTAAAATTCATTAGTTCGATTAATGACTATTGAAAATAAAATACTTCATATTGGAGGTTCTCCACGTTCTCACTATTGAAATCAGATTAATTTTTATTAAGAATACGTAGAATTTGATTCATCTCACCATAATTTTCATGTCATCTAACTTAATTTATGTTCCTATTATCTTCTTGAATTTGATATATATAATTTTCTGAACTATTTAATTAATTTCACAGTCAACACCGACAAAACTAGCATTGTCACCTTTAAATAAATGCTATCTTTTTTTCTCATCATAATTTTGACTTTAGGGATCACACGATCGTGTCATGACAATATATGGAATTTCTTCAATATTTAGTACGGAATTTTACGCATGTACTTATCAAGTCCAATTGGTAGATTCATATGTTTACTATAAAGTCTTTACTTCTAAATAAAATTTGATTTTTTGAAAACATGTCACACGTGAATTTTCTTGACATAATCCTATATTGTTGTAAAATTTGGAACTAATTGTGTATTTCCACACCAAGCAGTCCTATTCTTGGACTTCAAAAAATATTGACAAAAGAAATATGCATGTTATGAAGACCAACTAATTATCGATCATATATTTGCGCCACAAAGACTTCATCAGGAAAAAATCGAGAACATTAAAAATCTTTTAAAAAATTGAGATTGAAAATCTTAATTTTTATTGGTTTGATTTGATTTATAGATTTTAAAATTCGATATAACTGATTTGGTTAGGTAATTTGAAAAGTCTGAACTAATTCGATTGTAAACGTATATGTACGTTAATTTTGGAATTTTAATTTTATTATAGAAATTCTCTCTCTCTCTCTCTCTCTCTCTCTCTATATATATATATATAGGGGGTTGAAGTATATATATTCAGCAATTTCATTTTTTCCCCCATAGAAGCTTCTCTCAATATCTATAAAATAAAAGTCAAGATCAATAATTTTCAACCTTTTAGGGTGTGTTTGCTATTAAGGAAAATATTTTTCAGAAATATGTTGGTTATTCAAAATATTTTGTCTAGAAAAATTAAATAACTTAAAAAAATAAAGAAAATGACTTTTCTAAACGAAGTAGAAAAAATAAGTGACATTAAGTTCATTGTTTCCTTAGACTCCTCCCCACACCCATCCAATCCTCAAAAAATTAGTGACCATTTCGCCCTTGAATATAATTACCCCACTTCTCATCTCATCCTGCCTCCACACGATTTTACTACATTAACATATAAATATTCATGAAATAATATTTTTTACTACTTACTACACACTTAAAAATATATTTTTCCCTCGTACCAAATGCACCATGAAAAAGATTGACATAATAGTTGGAAGTAGGGGTGTACATGGTCGGGTTGGTTCAGGTTTTTCAAATATCAAATTAAATTATTTGTGTCGGATTTTTAAATCTATAAACCAAACCAAACTAATAAAACTCGGGGTTTTCAACCTCGGATTTTTTTGGGTTTTTCGGGTTTTTTTGGGTTTTTCCGCTAAAAGTATTCATACAATCATATAATTTACTTGTACTTCAAATATTTTTTCAGTCCTACCAAAATACAACTATCTAAGGTGTTTCTTAAGAATACAACACAAATAATGATATGATTAATGACACTAAAATATCCAAAAAAAATTAATAATAATGAAATGGCGTAAAACAAATATTGCAAATTAACAAGTCATAATGAAAATGATCATAATTTTAAAGTACTAAATCATGCTAAATTAAGTTTAATAAGTATTAGTTACATGACTAAATATTAAAGGAAATTAAAATTAGATTATGTACTTTGATTGTCTAAACCAATGTAAAACCAAAGAACAAGTATTCAATATTATTGTCATTCTTAGTGTTAAATTGATTGCATTAGTATTAATTTGATTTTGATTTAAGTTTTATTATAATTACCAACATCTATGGACTATAATCTTTATGGAACCATTCAAAATTCTAAGTTTCAAATTTGAAATAATATATTAAAAGATAAAAACTATGAAAAAGTATAAGAAATATTTAAAAATTATATCAAAGTAAATATTTTTATGTATAAAATAAAATTTTAAAATTATATATATAATGTCGGATTGGTTTGGTCTTGGGTTGATTTTTTGTAGTTAAAACCAAACCAACCCAAATATAGTCGGGTATTTTTTTTTAACACCAAATCAAGTCAAACCAACCACTAGTTAGGATTTTTTTCCGATTTGACTCGATTTACGGTTTAATTTGGTTTTCTGTTCTATTTTGTACACCCTAGTTGGAAGTGGTTGAATTTATTATGATTAGAAGTTGGAGGTCCTGCACTAGGAGGCAATAAGCTAATTAGTAGGGTTTACAAAATAGTTGTGGGACATTAGATAATTGTACACATAACACTAGTAGTATCAATTATGAGGCCATCCTGGGGCCGCTCTGCCTTGTAAAAATTAAGGCCTAAATGCCTTAGGCCCAATTTTGGAAGGCTTCAAATTTTTATCAAGAATAAATTATGTGTTATTTTTTTATTAAAAAAAATAATTATTTATAATAAAAAGTATATAGTATATATTTTTTATTACATTTTTTTGCTAACATTCACATTATTTATTTTTTAAAACTCATTTTTGCTTAAAGTTTATCAACTTATTACTTATAGAATTGTGTTAACAATTCATATAATGATTGCTTCAATAAAACAATATTTTTCAATGTTAAATTGATAAAATCTTACCTAAAACTAATAATTATAAAAAAAAAAAGTGCTCGAAAAAATTATCTATAAAAAATATTAAATAATAATTTGCATCTAAATAGTTAGAAAAATAAATTTTAAAATAAATATGTATGAAATTTGTTAGGCGTCAATTGAAATTTTGCTTTAGGCCCCTAATTACGTTGAGCCGCCCCTGAGGCCATCGATATATATCTATATATATATCATTTAATTTCTGATTTACAAAGTAGATTTTGAATATGATGATATATAGATTTCATGTTATGTTATGTACGTTATATTGGTACTGTAAAGTTGGTCCACCGTACCAGCTCTGTATTATATTGGCCCTTCGACCAGGCAGCATCACATGATGCTATCAAATTAAATGACTATTCTAAAGTAGGGTACCTTGTTTTGGATAAGAAGATTATAAATAATACAATTTGGAATTGTATCTAAATTTGTGTGACATAGATTAGACTTTAGTTCGATCACATCCACTACTTCCACTTCAAACTATTAACACATAAAAGTAAAAGTAATATACTACAATAAAATATGGAATTTATCAGTAATTCTCAGTTAATTCGTCACTAAAAAGTTTTTAGATAATTGTTTTTTTTAATATTAATTCATAGCTAAACAGAATTAGCATGAGAAATTTCACCGTTTTATATAACTATAGAATTTTGTCTGTTACTATTTCCTTGTGTTTTAGTAATGTATAAGCGAGATGATAATCATTTTAAGAAAGATTTGAAAAGATGTTGTCTGGGAAAAATTGTTTGTATAGTAAGACTGGTGTATCTGGAGAAGGATTTAAGTTACATACGTTTGATAGTTTGAACTATCGCTAGCTAGTAAATTTGAAATAATAATTTTATTTTAAAATTTTCTTTTTATTACCTTTAATGTGATGATTTATAGCTACATAAATATTTATAACTTATTTTAAATCTATGCTACGATAAAAGGTTTTTTCCACATGCAGTATGATTGGGTAGCTTGCATTAAATGAAGAAATTAATAGGAGTTACGTTTGGAGGTGGCACAGACTTCATTCAGAGAAATTTTGGTCCCGTAGCTATCACATTTTTACATTTTATTAAAATAAATAAAGTACAACAAGTAAAGTGAATATATACTCCACTTCATTTTTATTTGTCACGTAACTTAACTAAGAGTGTTATTGTCAAAGAGAATAATAATTTTCACTAATGATATTAACGTATAAAGAATTAAATACACAAACAAACCAAAATACTAATTCAGCATCTATTACATGCATAAAAAATAATTTTAATTTTATATATGCAATTTATTTTCCAATAATTCTAAACACGAATTCCTTAATGCACTCCCAACTTCATTCTTACCATAAAAATCTATAAACTTTAATTTTTAAATCTGCATTTATACGATGTTCAAACATTTGTGGAGTAGACCAAAGACATCGTGAGAGATAGATGCATGCCACAACTTCTCCATATGAAAGCACAAATTGTCAATGGAAAGGAAGCTCCACATACAGCTCACAAGATAAGCCTTTTACGCTGCCTTTTGTAAGTATATATGATGTCTGTGGGTAGACCCGGACCTAGAGTACAATATAAGGATTTGCGAGAATCTAATAATTTTTATATATTTAGTTGTTATATATTTGACTATTTTATATATATAAATTTGATATTTTTATAAAAATTCATAAACTTTTAATCACGAATCGGCCATTAAATGTAGGTGGTCCTCTACGTTTGCCATTTTCACACGCATATATAGTGCACGTAAAGCGCCTTTCATCACTGCTACCTTCCAGCAATCATCACTCAGCTGAATATATAAATACACACATTGATTATAATTTTGATGGACGGCCATATAATTTAAAAACATTTCAAAGAAGTTTCTCAGCTTCATTTCTATTATTTCTATATTTGTATAACGAATGACGTTTTAGAATATGCATGTTTCATACAATGGAAAAGGGTCAAAATATCTTTAACGTATCAAAAATGGCTCACATATATCCTTTATTCATGTATTATCAAACTTATGTTTTGGCTTAAGAATGACCCTCAAACTAATACCCTAAATTTTCTTCGTATAAAATCAGCTTTCTAGAAAAAGGTTTATCATGTTAATTAGTTTGAGAAGTATTCTTGAATAAAAAAAAATGAATTGAATACTCTTAGATCAATAATTGAATATAGAATATTTATGAGATCAACAATATTTCCATTTATCGTTATTATGAGTAAAAATTTCCAACCGACTTAATGGTGATGGTGATGTATAAGCTTCTACTAGAACACACAAATGTCAACATACTAGATTGAAGTTTTAACGGGGACACATTAAAAGCAAATCCCATAATTTATTGAATTTTCAATGGAGCCAAATTAAGTTAGTCCCAGCTTTCATGCACGGAAAATGACTAATCTCCAACTTCATTATATTGGAGCGGAGTTAGAAGTTTGGTTACAAATTAATCAGATTTAATAGATTTTTATTCACAAATTAAAGAGTAATTGTTTAGTATTAAATTTAAAAGTTAATTACAAATTGAAATTATTAAATCAGAACCCTAACACTTTGCGTTCGTTAATATATATAGTAGACTGGTCATCTCAACTTATTAGAAATCGATTCCTTCAGAAAAGTCAAATTCATCACCTCATTTGAGGAATGAATTATATTAAAAGGAAGCTTCCACTTTATATGTTGTTGATTTTCTATTTTTTCATTCGTTATCGTAGCTAGATTCCTGTTTAGTTGGTAGAACGAAGATTTTAATTTAAATAGTGTTGTAGCGCGTAGGATTTATATATGTAACATATAATATGCTGCATGTCTCGTTGTACGTTGAAAAGCTTACAATATAGACCATATAGAGGTGAGGGAATATTATTAAAACCATCAAATTATTAGACTTTGGGTCATTTTTGCCAATATGGCGCAAAGAGGAGTAGGTATTAGAGGTGAAATCAGGATTTAAAGTTTGTAGATTTAAAAATTTAGCTTATTTGAATTATTCAGTTTTAAATTAATAATTTGTATATATTCAATAGATTTCTTGGTATAAAAATAGAATTTTGACTAAAGTTATTGAATTTAATCAAATTTGTAAATCGTATAGTAGTACGGGCCCTGAGGAATCCTTGGAGACGATGAGTAGTGAAACAAATCCTATTTCCAATACAAGCATTGATATATATTATTATTGCTAAATACAAGTTACAATGTAGAGTATCACACAACAAAGTAGTAACTCATTATAGAGAGATTAACATAAAAGAAGCTAACTAGAGGGATGAGATATTAGAACAGAGAAATGGAATGGGATGAGAGATAACTGATAGTCAAAGTTTCGTCATAATTAGCGTAATCATTCTTTCTAATCCCTAAACTTTTTTAACAATAGCTAATTGGTCCTGAATCCGATATAAAACTCTCAAACATTTTACTTGGTCCAATAATACCATCTGGATAAGTTATATTTGCCATATCTAGGCCAATAGGCCTTATGAAGTCTTGAATTAAAAAAATTATTATTGGGAGCACTGCTCACAAAAAAATGAACCTTGCAAGACACGATTCAAACTTTAATCAGACTATAAAGCAGGTATCGGATAAAAAAAAGAGAGAAAGAATGACAAATACACTGATGACGTACAATATATACTATTATACTTTGATGAACAATTTTACATTCTTTTGATGACGCATAAGTTGTCAATAATCAACAGATTGGTAACCAAGCCCATTATAATTGGGCCAAGCTTCGAGTTGGGCTATGCGGCCCAAGCGGAAGCATGGGCAATAACATGTAGGTACAAGTCCTAAATAAATTGACAATTTTTAATTCAAAACATTTTAGCAAATTTTTAAAATATTTGTTTGATCATGATTTTTTTAAAAACAATTGGAAATATATCTTTACAATATTTTAAGAGAAATTTTTCAAAACGTCAATATTTTAGCATTTAACAGGATTCCTTAGCCACACTTTCAATATTTATTAAAAATGTCAATATTTTAATTTGTTATATTGTTGATTTATGTATTTTTTTTCTCTTTAATTTAACTTAATAAAATACAACTAAGAAAATACCAAATTCCCAAGGTGCTTTTAGAAAAGATCAAATCTTTCAAATTAAGTAAATATTGCTGAAAATATATTATTACTTACTTTACATATTAGGAGACTAAAATAGGCACAAATTCTCTCATATTCCTCATAATCCATTAACGACTTTCAATTCTCCATTGATGATCCTCCTTCTTCGTAGAAAGCAAGACAAGATTTTTGTCAAAAAAAAAAAGAGATTGATACAAATTAAGAGACGAAAATAGGCGACAAATTCTCTCGTCTTCCTCATCCTCCATTAACGACTTTCAATTCTCCATTAATGACCCTCCTTCTCCATAGAAGACAAGACAGTTGATCAAAGTTTTTGCCGGAAAGAAGGAGATTCATGCAAATTGACGTTGGGCTGAAAGTTCAAGTGTTCTGCTGAATTTGTTGCTTGGTGCCTTGTTCATCCCGTTTTGGTACGGATGGGATATAATCTTATTTGGTGTTTCAATTTTTGTTTTTTTAAACATCCAGACAGTTTTTTCATGTAGTTTTTTTATTTCTAATTTTTGTTTTCGACATTTGAGTTTACTATTTTTTCATTTGTGTTTGGTGCGGCCTTGTTGTTCTGGAGGAAGATACCACCAAGCGTTCGATAGGATGATCTTAAGGCTATCATCGTTCCACACAGAATAGTTATCCACGTAACTATATTGTACTCCATAAAAATTGAATATAAAATCATCAACAAATACAAATTTACATTCATATAACAAAAAATATTCATGATTGAGTTATGTATGTATATAACTTTCATAGTGAAAACTAAAAAGTGTATCCAGTAATCAAAATTGTATTACATAATTGCCAAATATATTTTTCTTTTATTTGTATTATAAAAATATTACTGATTGCATCCCAATATAATCTAATCATTATATAGGAATACAATTTAAGAAAGGATACAAGATTCTGGAAGAAAATAGCATACATATTGGAAATAATACAATCTTTTGAGAAAGAATACAATATTCTAAAAAAAATACAAATTTTGAGTAAAAGAAAAACAATTGACAAACAAAAATTAATATGAATATAATTTTTGCAACCTTCTTTTCTCACTCTCTCTTTCTTCTTCTTCTTCGTTTGCTATGTTTCTTTTTCTGATTTTTTGTTCACCAAAGTCAAATCTGAATCTATATTCACTTGTGTATTAACAAAACTCTGTCTCGTCATCCAAAAAAATTATAATTACTTGGGAAATTTTAAAAACTTTCATGTCAAAACATCCAAACAAATTAATGATTCAATAGTTAACGAATACTTGATTTTCATATAATGACGGAAACATGTTTTATCACAAAACAAACTATATTGCACACAAAGTACATACAATAACATAATGAATACAAAACTATCAAATAATAAAACATGAATACAATCTGAAATAACATCACTATTTCTTAAAAAATGAATACAACTATATAAAGTAAATATGTATATTTAATTGACTGGATACAAACAACACTCTTACACTGTCCACAACTAGAAAAGGATACATAGATATGATAAGTCCAAGTATGTGGGTATATTATCAAAACTAACAGAATGTCCACAAATACAAAAAAAAATTTAAGGAATACAATATCTATACTAACAAACCCACAATATCCATAGACAGTGACAATACTATTTTATATCAATACGCATATTTAATGAATTTTGAATACTATTTTATTTCAATACACATACTATTTTATATTGCTAGAAAATTGTTGATTTAGTTGGATACCTCTTGTAATCCACTTAGATTTGGACATTAGAGAGTGATTTTGAGATTTTCAAACCCTAAACGAAATTGATCAAACAATTTTTTTGAATGATTTAAACAAAAATAAAATCAATAAACAAATCTAAAAATCGAATAAAGATGTGTACCTTAATTCAAGGGATTATTGTGAATACCTGTAGAGATATATTTTTCAATCTCTTAAAAAAAATGGAAAAAATGGAAGAGAGAAAATCGGGAGTTGAAAGATGAAGAAGAATTGGAAGAGGGAAATCAATAAGACAGAAGATACTTTTTTTTTGAAAACATATGAGAGAGAATGAGTTGGAATTTTTTTAATTAAGGTGAGGTAAAATCGGAACTAAATTAGGATACACTATATTTTCTAAAATATTGACATTTTGACATTTTTACTAATATTTTTAAACTATAGATGTTTTTAATAATTATGTTAGAATTTTTGACTAATTTACTAATTTTCCCGTATTTGAAGGTGCCCAAGAACTTCAACTAATTTTCGGGAGAAATTTCACTTCCACTCACAAAACATTAAAAAAAAAAAAGTAATATGTTGTACCTTTATTTTAAAAATTCATTTTTCAAGTTTCAACTTTAAAATCTATAACCAATAGAAAGCATATAAATTGTAAAACCAAGAGAATATTGGGATACGCTTCCCAAAAAATATTCATTTTTCAAGTTTCCTTTCCTTTATTTATTTCTTAGACATGTAATTCCCTCCCCCTTTCTTTCACGTAAAAGAGATTAAGTGAACCTAAACAATTTATTATAATTTTAAGCTCACCCAATTTATAATTTCCCCAAATCCAAGGCTCTCATCTCCAAGATCCCAAATTCTAATTTTGAGTGAATAATTAAGATCTCATATCTTCATAGGGTCTCCAAACTAAACGTATTAATATTAATATTAATAAGAATATAAGAGTTAATAAGGTGGAGGAGTTAACCTTAATAAGGATCTTTACGCTACATAATAGTCTAACAAAGTTCATAATAAAAGACAACCCTCATATTATTTTTTTGGTATAAAGTTTTTGCTAGTTAATCATCGTATATTAGTATAAATAGTATCTATACATTATATATGGTTATATACACTGATTATATATGTATTTTATACATGCTATACACCCGTATACACCAACAAGTGACAACTACGAATGGTTATAACTAGGCAGGTGAAAAATTTAAAAATAGTTAAGATTTGATGGAGTTGAGTACAATGACCAAAAAAGATATCGTTGTTGACTAATATCATGTTGTCAGAAATTGTCCTATATTATATAGTTTGAATAATTAATTCTTGGACAAAACACACAAACATTGGACCTCGTTATAAATCACCTCACTAAAAAGCACCTTTTAATTTTAAAGAATGTTGTGGGTGAGACCACAATACATATGATGTATTCGACCATATGTTGAGAGGTCCATTATCCACAAATCTATATTATTATTATTCATTTTTTACCTAGCGACACTTAAAAGTTTAAAATAATTTGAAGGGAGGTTTGAGAGATCGTAATATGTAAGTTATGAATTTGAAATTTATAATCATGATATATATTTGTAATCCCGTGTAGACTGTCAAAATCATATTTTCTTGAGGTGCAACAAGATTTTCATGGTCCGTGATAAGAATAGTGAATAACTTAAACGGAAGTGTTCCTTATTTTATCTATCTATTATTTATTAATTTGACTTAACTGGAAATAATATAAACTAGCCTTTCAGTCTCCCTTTATTATTTATTTTTAATAAATAAAATAAAATATGCTTCTTAACAATGGTATTGTGAAAATATTTTTGAGAAGAATAAGGAAAAAGAAAGAAGAGACATTCAAATTGGAAAAAAACTCTGTAATAAACTTTATAAAATAAAATAATAAATAAGAAATTGTGTTATTTGAACAAGAATTCTATAAAAATATATTATTGAAATATAGATAAGTTGAGCTACTGTATTGTGATCGGTTATTTCAAAAGTTAGTTAGAGTCACGTTCTTTACATTTTGTTATTATGTTAGTTAGGTGTGGTTAACACTGTTAGTTAGGTGGTTAATAACAAATAGCAAATATAATCCTCTATATTATAGAGGCTGGAATGTAAAAGGGAAACACAATGAATTCATGATACACATTGAAATGTAACTCTCTTCTAGATTCTTCCAAGAGTTCTCTGTTTCTGCATTCTCTTTTCTTCTTCGTAAGAGTTCACAAATTCAATATGGTATCAGAGCATTGATCAAGGGATTCCTTAAAGGTTTGAATCTGTAATTTTTGAAATTGTTGAAGTTGTAGCAATGGTGGAATCACAGAGTTCAGAGGTAGAAGATAATCTCCAGACAAATCATAATCATCCACTTCATCTTCAAGCATCAGACGCACCTGGTGTTGCCTTGATTCCTATGAAGCTCACAGGGCTAGAGAATTATGGTGTGTGGAGCAGGTCAATGCGATTAACAATACTAGTAAAAAACAAACTGGATTTGTTGATGGCACATGTGCTAAGAGCTCATACAAGAGAGATCTGGCAGTTAGATGGGAAATGTGTGATGCAGTTGTTTTATCGTGGATAAGTGCAGCAGTTGCACCAGAATTAATGACTAGCATAATATATGCTTCTCGTTCGAAGAAAATCTGGAATGACTTCAAGGAGAGATTTGATAAGTCCAATTTAACAAGGATTTTTCACTTGTGGAGAGATATCAATATATTGTCACAAGGAACGGATTCTGTGAAAACTTATTACTCCAAAATGAGAGATCTATGGGATGAGATGGATGTGATGATACCTTCTTCATCTTGTGATTGTGTTGAGTCAAGCTTGCACGTTGAACATGTTAAACAACAAAGGTTATTGCAATTTTTGGTAGGTTTGAATGAGAGTTATGCTCAGGTGAGGAGTTCTATTCTATTGAGTCCATCTGTTCCAAGTGTAAATCAATCCTATGCAATGTCTATACAGGAGAAAAGCCAAAGTTAGGACAAACATAAGGAGGTAAAAAACCTTTGACAATGTTGGCAGGAAGATGTGCTCAACCACATAATTTCAACAATCAAATCAACAACAATTTTTCAGCTAGGAAGACTCAGGGTCAGAATTCACAAAGCAGAATGATAGGACTAGTGTGTGGTCATTGTGGTTACAAAGGTCATACCAAGGAAAATTGTTATAGAATTGTAGGATTCCCAGCAGACTTCAAGAGTAAGAGAAAGATATCTAGATATATGAATGAAGCATATGCAAATAACTCCACTTGTGAAGCATCAGGCTCTGGATCAGCATATGCAAATAACTCCACTTCTGAGGCATCAGGATCTGGAACAACATCAAAATTTTATTTCCCAGGAGGTTGTTTCACAAAGGAGCAATATGAGCAAGTCACTAAGATGCTGCCTCCTTCCTCACCTACAAGAACGTGCAGGGTTGATACCAATGCTGCAGCAGGTATGAATCCTTTGCCTGATAATGTTGGTGGAAAGGCAGTGAGGTGGATTGTTGATTCTAGTGCTACTCATACTACTAAGATGTTTCAACTGGTACATCTAGATGTTTGGGGACCTCATCGAGATCCAACTTATGATAGAAAATATTTTTTTTGACTGTAGTTGATGACTTTAGCATATCTACATGGATTTCTTTACTGTAAACTAAGAAGGATGTAATAGTTGTATTGAGAAGCTTTATATCAATGGTTTATAATCAGTTTGATTGTGCAATAAAGGTGTTGAGATCTGACTATGGTACTGAGTTCTTTAACAGTTAAGTAAATGAATAGTTATCCTCTTTAGGCATCATACATCAAAGTAGATGTCCATACACTCCACAACAAAATGGTATTGTTGAAAGGAAACATAGGTATATACTGGACACAAGTAGAGCTTTAAAAATGCAATATCATTTTCCTAATAGATTTTGAGGTGAATGTGTACAAACTGCAGTTTACTTAATTAACAGGTTGCCTACAACTGTGTTAAATAGACAGTCTCCTTATGAAAGGCTATTTGGAAAGGCTCCTAGACTAGAGCATATAAGAGTATTTTGATGTTTATGTTTTGCTACTGTTTTGCCAAGAGGTGGAAAGTTTGAAGCCAGAGCTAAGAAAACTGTTTTGTTGGGATTTTCTTCCACACAGAAAGGATATAAGCTATATGATCTTGAGGAAAAAGTTGTGTTCATTAGCAGGGATGTTGTATTCAGAGAGGCAGTATTTCCTTTTAAAGTTATGCAATCAAATGATACAGGTCCTTGTCCCTAGCTTTCACCTTTCCTAGATATTGTAGATGATGCCAACAATGATGTAAACATAGACCAAGTTCTCCCAACATGTTCATCTCCTGCAGAACCATGCCATACACATGTTGAAGAGATTCCTAATACCACTGATGATCAGGAAGGTTCTCATGATGAACCTTCTGATGTTGGTCCAATAGAGCCACTTTCAACAGAACATGTGCATGCAGACCCTCTGCCACCTCCGGTTGATAAACCACCAATTAATGCTGGCTCAAGGAAGACTACCAGACAGTGCAAGCCTCATGTATGGATCAAAGATTATGTTGTGCCTCAAAAATTCAGTCTTCACTCAATCACTAATCATGTATGTTATGATAATGTTTCATCAGGTTATCAGTCCTATTTGCAGGCATTTTCAGCAGCTGTGGAACCTCAATATTTTCATGACGTATCACAAGATAAGATGTGGATTGATGCCATGCAACAAGAGATTAAGGCTTTAGAAGACAACAACACTTGGACAATTATTGACTTACCTCTAGGTGAGAAAGCAATTAGATCAAAATTGGTGTACAAGATCAAATACCAGTCAAATGGTGATGTAGATAGATACAAAGCTTGATTAGTTGCCAAAGGTTATACTCAAAGAGAAGGACTTGACTATCATGCCACCTTTTCTCCAGTTGCAAATATAGTTATCATTAGAACTGTTTTTAGCATGTCAGCTTCCTATGGTTGGGACCTATCTCAAATGGATGTTAACAATGCCTCCTTGCAAGGTGATTTAGCTGAAGACATTTATATGGCACTTCCTCTGGGCTTCCAAGGGCAGGGGGAATCTAAGGTGTGCAAGCTAAGGAAGTCACTCTATGGTCTCAAGCAAGCATCTAGACAATATAATATTAAGTTCACTGAGGCACTGTTGACAGCAGGTTACTCTCAAAGTGTTCATGATCACTCTCTTTTCATTAGAAAGGAAGAAACAAAAATGGTTGTGATTTTAGTATATGTTAATGATCTTTTAATAACTGGGAATAGCTCCAAAATGATTCAAGAAGCCAAAGATACACTACACAAAAAATTTCAAATGAAAGACTTGGGAAGTCTTAGATATTTTTTGGGGATTGAAATCTTAAAGACCAAAGAGGGGTTATTACTGAATCAGAGGAAATATGCTTTACAATTCATTTCAGAGACTGGACTGAGTGGAGCAAAAACTGTAAGCACTCATTTAGAGTTCAACCACAAATTGACCAGTATAGAGTTTGATCAACACATTGGTGGATCTGATGATGCAGAGTTAGAAGATATTACAGCATACCAAAGATTGATTGGTAAATTGTTGTATTTGGCAATTACTAGACCTGACATTTGCTTTAGTGTCCAGGTTCTGAGTCAATTCATGCAACACCCTAAGGTTTCACATTGGGAAGCAACACTAAGAGTTGTAAGATATATTAAAAAATCTCCAGGACTTGGAGTAATGCTTAGAAGAGGGACTGGTGTTACAAAACTCACATGATACTGTGACTCAGACTGGGCTTTATGCCCAAGCACACGAAGATCAGTAACTAGATACATGGTAAAACTTGGAGATTCTCTTATTTCTTGGAAATAAAAGAAGCAGCCGACAGTAAGTAGGAGTTCAGTTGAGGCAGAGTATAGAAGTTTGGCAGCCCTTGTTGCTGAATTAATCTGATTAGCAGGATTACTAGATGAACTACACTTTCCAGGTGCCATTCCAATCTCGGTGTTCACAGACAGAAAATCAGCTATCCAAATAGCTGAAAATCCAGTATTTTATGAACGTACGAAGCACATAGATATTGATTGTCACTTCATTCGAGAAAAAGTGAAGTCAGGGTTCATTGAACTTAAACACGTGTCCACTACCATGCAATCTGTTGATATCTTCACAAAATGGCTAGGTGCTAGTCAACATCATCTTCTCATGACCAAACTTGGTGTGCTAGATGTCTTCCACCCTTCAGTTTGAGGGGGCGTATTGAAATATAGACAAGTTGAGCTACTGTATTGTTAGTGGTCAGTTCAAAAGTTAGTTAGAGTCACGTTCTTTACATTTTGTTATTTTGTTAGTTAAGTGGTTAATTAGTAACAACAAATAGCAAATATAATCCTCTATATATAGAGGCTGGAATGTAAAAGGAAAACACAATGAATTCATGATACACATTGAAATGTAACTCTCTTCTAGATTCTTCCAAGAGTTCTCTGTTTCTGCATTCTCTTTTCTTCTTCGTAAGAGTTCACAAATTCAATATGTATAAAACTAGTTATGCCCGTTTAACTTTTGGGATTTAAACTAAAACAACTTGTTAATTAATTAAAGTACAACACATTGTGAAACGTTGCAGGTATCATTCAAAGAAAATGCTCAAAATGGTCCTGAAAATGTATGAGAGTCGCTTATTTTTGGTCCTTAATATAATTTGTTTGATCGACATAATTTTTAATGTATAATAAAAAATAATTATTTTGATCTTCTGCGTCTAAATCAAATAAATTTGTTTAAAACAAATTTTAAATTTAATAGCAGACTCACGTAACAAAAAAGAATCTCAATATTCTTTTCTTTATCAGTTTCAAAGAAAGAACTCAATGAAACCCGTAAAGAAAGAACTCCATATGGTTTTTAATTATTTTGCATCGATACGGATAGATTGGGTTAGTATACTTGGGCAAATGAGTGTCACTTATAAACTAACGTCTCACATATGTCATTTCATAATTATTATTATTTTTTTAAAAAATGGATAGTTTTAACAAAAAAAAAATTAACAGTAATAAAAATAATGATCCATAATATGTTAGAAAGAAAATATTTTTTACTCGAAAATTGGAGTTTAATAGGTGAAAGGAAAACAAATTTAAGCTATTTTTGATATATTATGTTAGAGGTGTTTTGAACTCTTTTTTTTTCTGTAGTAAATATTAATTGAACATGAATCTACGGTGAGCTCGTGAGTTCGATTCAATATTTTAAGATACGTACTTTAATAAATTTGACTCATCTTGGTACGTTTGCTCGATCCTTAAACCTTACCATTTAAGACATGTTATATTACTACAAATTATATGGAGACAACACCAAACAAAATTAAATAAAAATAGTTTTAGTACATGGGCTCACTAAATTCACTGTGTCAAATCAAAAGTACAAACTTTAAATTCTTAACTACTAATTTTAATTGTCCTGGCCCGATACAATTTTTTTTAGTTCCAGTTCATCAATTACAGCAAAGCACACCAGTCAACAGTGGCGGAGCCACCTTAGAATGAGGAGGTCATCCGACCCCCCTTCGGCGAAAAATTATATGATTTGTACATGGTTAAAATAATTTTTTAAGTATATATAGTAGATGTCGAACCCCCTTCGGTTACTTCGTATGTCTATTTTTTTAGATTTTGAACCCCCTTATTGAAAATCCTGGCTCCGTCACTGCCAGTCAATACTATGCTAGCGTTTGGTCATAGATTTTCAAATATTTTTGATAAGGAAAAATCTTTTTGGCCAGAATGATATTTTATTTATGTTATTTTACATTTTAAAACATTTTTACCCTTTTAACTTTAATACATTTTAACAAAAAAATGGAAAATAGATCAGTTTATTTTAAAATAAAAAAAATATTATAGTTTTTTTAATTTTCTGGCCATTTAGCACTTCCCTTTGATAAATATTATTTGGGTGAAAATTTGGATAAAATTTCACTATGTATTTGGCCATAGTATTTGACTATTTGGAAAACATATTTCACCTTTTTAAAGAAATATGATTTATACCCTAAATTAGGGGTGGGCATAAATACCGAAAAACTGAAAAACCGAATCGAACCGAACTATTTCGGTTCTTCGGTGTTTCGATTCGGTGTCGATTCTTTATTTTTGGAACTTTGATTCTTCGGTTTGGAGTTCGGTGTAAGGGTCCCGAAACTACGGTGCACCGAAGAACCGAAGTTTTATTAAATAAATTTAAAAATATTTAAATTATATTACTTAATAATACTTATATATTTTGATTCAAAATATTTACCTGGCCCATTTCAATTTTTAAATGACAAAACAGTAAAGTGTAAACCCTAAAGATCTAAAGTCTATGTTTTGAATGTGTTGAATCGTGTATCCAAAGAGATAGTGCCGTTTGATGGTGTTTTTTTTTTTAAAAAAAAATGTGTGGACAAGTTTTTGTAGACCTTGTTTTGTGAGTAAAGATAATTGTTGTGTGCTCTTTACCATTTATCTGCATGTGTTTGTTGATTCTGTCGCGGTATATTTAGTTGGTCATCTCTGCATCAACATGGGTGGATAAATAATCCATCAAATTAAAAAATCTTTTGGCATCTTTTCTAGAAACAAAAACAAAATTTGAATTCTTCTAGTTAAAGAACCATCTATGCAGCATCTTCTTAATTATAAATTAAACACATGAAACTCTTAACACTTTATCATATTCCCTCTTTATTTTTATTCACACCGAAAAATTAATTTTAAAACACCGAATTAAACCGAACCGAACCGATCTAGTTTGGTATGAAATATGGTGCAAACTTTTCTAAAACCGAATACCGAAGAACCGAACCGAAATTTGATTAAGCCGAACAGAAGAATCGAACGCCCACCCCTACCCTAAATCCATGTGAATTTCTCTTCGTCGGTTTGCATTTCACCATGCCCGTGAAATGAGTTAACTTCCAAAATTTAATAAGATTGGGAATATCAAAAGAAAGGGAGTCTCCCTAATTCTTTTATTGTGGATATGAATATGTAATTCGCCTCCCATGAAATGAATATGTTTTAAAAACTGTCATTACTTCTACAATAAACTTATTGGATCTTTGTTGCAACAAAAAATAAGTAGTGTCCATGACACTGTAGCAATGTGGTAGTTCAGAGTAAGTGCAACAATCATCATTCCATATATCGTGAAGTAGACGAACACATGACCTAGTTCGCCTGAACCGATTGTTCATCATTTTCATCAACAACCATCTCAAAATTTTCATATTCACTGAATATTTCATCACTGCTTTGATATTCACGTAAAAAATTATGTTATACAATGTAAACAACTACTATAGAGGATGTTTTTGTAAAAGATAGTAACAGTTTGATGTAGAATTTAAATTTTTAAAAGCTTCCAAATAATGAAATATGACCCAAATACTAGTTTTTTTTAGTATTTGAGAATTTAGGTTATTAAAATATTTGCTAAATAATAATAAATTGTATGAATTAACACTATTTACCATTTTCCCCCAAATTAAAAGAGTTTTTCCCCTTAATTTGATTCTTTGCTGCGTTGTCTTTTCCCTCTACCATATCAAAGTCAACCGTACTTATTTTTATTTGCACGATAATATTTTAACTCGATCTATCTTAAATTCTACCTTCACATTTATTTTTAATTTGGTATAAAAATACTCCCCACCATTACTATTTTAGAGGGTTAATTTTTGAATTGGAAATATTTATCAAGGCAAGCTACATATTTAGCTAAAATAATTAAATTTGCTAGCCAAATATACGAGAAATATATACTACTATTTTGTATTAAAAAATGCATCTTTTATGTATATTATAATATTTATTATATAAATCCACAATTTCTCAAAATACAAAAGATCAATAAACTTATATATATTTCCTCACTGGTTCCAACAATCAAAACTTGAAAAAACAGATCATTTCATAATTATTCCCAGGATCCTTTTATTTCATCTACTTAATTAGATAATAAGTAACCTACATGTGCAAATTGACCAAATATAACATAAAAAATGAAAAAAAAATTAATCATATTTTCCATCTCCCAAGATCATCAATTTTTATATTAATTTATCTTATGAGCCGTTGTTAAACTTCATCAGTATTTTCTTAATCACAATTAAACAGAGCCATTGATTGTGCATGCAAAGGTACTCTGTCTTTAAGAAAAATAATATTAGTAAAATTTGTCATTACACCTATGTATGCATGTAATAATGAAAATGATTCACCCTGTCTTCATAGCTGTCATTGATTAGATAAAAGTTATTACCGATTAGGATTGCGATGAAGTTGTAAGTATTTTTTTATTTTAGTAAGACGTTTTAGGTTTGAGTTCATTAAATACAAAAAATATCTTTACTAAAGAACGTTTTATCTTCCATTTGATTTTATTGTACGAATTTAAATTTAATCAGCCTTAATACGAATATCAAACGCCAAACATATCAATAAAGAAATGGATAAGGGTCATTACAAAGTTCCAAATCTTAATGCAGGACATGATAAGTACCACATTGTAAACCATGCGAAAGTACTAAACTACCCTTGTCCATGTGAGGTAAATTACAAAGTGACCAGCCAAAAACAAACTTCTTCAAAGGGTAATCTTGTCAAATAGAAAGATCATTAACTTTGATTTAATTGGGAATTGCATAGTTTCACATGGCTAGACTCATGTTACCACATGCCTAGAAGTCCTCCCATGTTATTATTATGAACTCTCTTTAGGTTATATGAAGGGTCAAACTGATAAAGCACCCTCTCCCTTTGACTAATTGATACTCCTGATTTTTCAGTTTATTTTAGTATAATGTTTTAATGCTACAAAATATAGGTGAATCTATAATAAAGAGTTGGTGAAATATATGACTATATTACCCTTTAATATGGACTAATGTACAAACTTAACCTAATACAAGGGTAGTCAAATGATGGAATGGTATATATTTTTTAAAATTTATGAAGATTCGCCAGCAAATGAATCAAAAATACACATCTCAATTAATTGAAAGTTAAATTTGTTTAGTCAAATATAACAAGGACAGAGATTGCGGTTTATCGATATTTGAGGGACTAAAATTGCAAATTCAACTATAATGTCTTTGTCAAATTTACATGTATACTTATATGGTCAAAGTCAAAATTAAGTGCAACTGCACCTATGCCAAAAGTAGATGAGGGCCATATAGTTTCTCATTATGTCACTAATAATGAAATAGCTTTGCCATTATAACTAAACTAGTCTTAGGTTATTGAATTATGGGAATTTTGACATCTGAGAAAATGACATCCTAATTCACCAACTAATTTGCTCAAATTAATCCCTAGTTCTATAAACATAATTTAACTAGGTTCATTATGTTGTTACACAAATAATGAATAGTGACATTATGACTTGACTCAACCACCTGCCTTAAACATTCCCTGGTTCTATGTATCTTTTTATGCAGCTTTTTCTTTGTTGTTACAGTTTATGCTGACTACTAGTGTAGCCTAGAATTCATCCCAAAGTATACAATAACAACAACAACATATCAGTGTGATCCCGGGATTTGGAGAGGGTAGTGTGTACACAGTCTTATCCTTACTTTGTGAAGTTAGAGAGAATCTCAGTTCAAGTAAAGCATAATAAAATCAAGTATGGAAGGGAAGATACAACAATGAAACAGTGATGTTGAACATAATGAAGAAAAGAACAGTAGTAACAACACATAACACGATAATCGAAGCAAAAGAAACAAGTAATAATAAAATCAAAGAACAAGATAGTATGTGAGTTATAATAATAATACTGATAAGGAAAACTAGACAACGCTCGACTAATCTTCTACCGTAATCCTCAACCTCCATATCTTCCTATCTAAGATCATGTCTTGTTTAATCACCTTTTCGAATACTTTTTTAGCCTACATCTACCTCTCCACATACCCCCAATAGTCAACTACTAGCACCACCTCACTAGTGCATCTACTCAAAAACAACAAACAAGAGAAGTAGAAACTTCTCTTCTCCTAGGGAGTTAAAAAAACAGAAGTAAGAACTATCAAAGTACTTTCTTGTCCTATGCTATCTGATTATTTGAATCCATCAAAAGACACCAAAGATGCCATAATAGAAAAAAAGAAGAAGCTTGTTTTTAGCTCCAAAGGGTGTCCATGTGCTGTTCCCATATTCTAATACATAAACTTACTCCATATGTTTCTGCTTCTCCAGACCACTTGGTTTAAATATTCTCACTCTCAATAAACATTTACTAGAGAGTTTTACCAAATACAACAACACACACCAATCACATCCATCACCCATAAATGAGCGAACTGTCCGTTTGGTGTGTTTTTAAAGAGAGGTTCAAAAAGTGTCTGTTTTGATGCCGGACTCCAAATGTCATTACTTCTTAAACTTCCTCCCCTTATAAAGCACACAACAAACTCAACTTCTTACCTACATTTCCCTCAAGTACTCTCTTTTTCCCCCTTTTAGTAACATGGTTTCCCTAGAAGGTCCCCTTATATCCGAAGAGCCAACGTCTAGTCCCCGAATTTCCTTCTCTTCAGAATTTCTTGATGAGAGAAACTTCATATCCATTACACCAAATGCACAAGCGGAGAAAGAGCGAAAAGAGCAACAAGACAGATCAACGCGTAGTGCAGCTGAATTCGAGTTCCTCTCGAGTAAGTTAACCAATGAAAACATGATCACAGCAGATGAGCTGTTCTTCGAGGGTAAGTTACGTCCTTATTGGCAAATGCATTATGCTGAGAAGCTCAACAAAATTAGTTTAAAAGCTGACAAGGAAATTTTGGACAATGCCATGGTCATAAAGAGTAAGGAAGAAACTGCTAGTAGGCCAATAAATTGGTTTATTGATGAAGATCCTTCTCCTAGGCCACCAAAATGTACTGTTTTATGGAAAGAGTTGTTGAGATTGAGGCACAAAAGAGCTTCTTCATTATCGCCTTCTTCTTCGACTTCTTCCACTTCTTCCTCTTCATCTTCAAGTTCACTTGCTGAGAATGAAAAAAGTAAAGGGCAATCAATCAAAGAGAAACATGTGAAGAGGATTAAGAAAGGATCATTAGAGAGGTGTAAATCAGAAACTTTAAGAGTTAGACCTGTGATTCATGTGCCAATTTGTACACAGGGGAAAAACTCTGCTCTGCCTCCTCTGTTTTCACTTAAGAAAAAAGGAAAAGCAATAGAGAGGTGAAAAATGAACATTGTCATTGTTGGTCATTGTGTAGAGATGTTCTTACTATTCCATTTGGTTTTCTTTCTTCTTTTCATGAGTTTAGATTACATGTTTTCGTCGTAGGATCTGATGAATTTACCTTACAATGTTGATGTGTTCATTTCTTGTAATGTATCATGTATGTGAAGCTAATGTTATCTAGTTTCAAGAGTTGTTGTAATCTAACATTTTCTAGCTTTTGTTTTCATGCAAAGAAATAGTGAACCAACAAGGCATATGCCTCTTTGAATTTCTTTTGGAATTGTGGAAGTTTATACTACTCTCTACTTTTTTTGCAATTTCTTGTGCATGTTCTTCATTGATGGTTTCATTGTAGAGGGAATAAAACAAAGTAATTTACTTTACAAAGATGTGAGCTAGTCTCAAATGTCATATTTTTATATGGTATCAGAGCCAGATGCATATTTGTTTATGTTTTCGATTCACGTTCCAGTTGGGCCATGAGTGAAGGAGGTGTTAGTGTGGATTATAGTCCCACATTAGTCACAAAATGAACTGGTGATTTACTTATATGAACTTTTGGACAATCTTCTTCCCAAGAGCTAGTTTTTGGATTGAGTTAGGTGCAGGTGTCATATCTTTACGACAATCAACACAAAAGCTCTTGCATCACTTCAATAATAAACAAGTTACAAACATGTTTATACAATTGAGTTTTCAGTATATATGAATCAAAAACACAACTTTTTGAGTTACCTTGAATGACTGTACATACAGCTATGGACACACAAAAAAAAAATACAGCAAAATTCCATTTTACTAAACTACTTGGGCAGACACTGTGCTGGCAAACCATTTTGAATAGTTAGTCTTGGTGAGTGTATTCCGGAGTTCCAAAATAATAAGTTTTGAAGATTTTTCTTTTCACCAAAAATTCAAAAATATTGAGAAAAAGGAACTGGAGGTTCTGAAATCTAATGTCGAAAACTGAATATTTTATACTTGTCAATGTCCAAAGTAGCAAGGACAATCTCCTCATTTAGGGGGCTGTGACAACAATGGATTCCCAGGAGTGGTCCTACAATTAAAGCAATTTGATTAATATTTGAACAAAAAGCAAAAGGCAAAAGCAACGAAAAGCTTATAGCTAATGAATGATTCATTACCTGAGATTCAACGTTGGTTTTCCGAGAAGACTGCTTGGTATCTGGCCAGATAAATTATTGTTCTGCAAGAAGCTGTAACAAAAATAATAATGTGTCATTTAACTTTACCTCAGCATACGAGCATATACAACATCAAGCAAGTTCCTCGATCGCATTTGATATCAGTAATATATCTCTGTTGTGGTTTCTTAGAAAAGAAAAATATAACGAGTGCTTGTGAAATGAAATTCTATGAGCAAAGGTATGTCTAAAGCAGTTAAGGATGCTCAAGGTAATGACTTTAGAACATTAGTTTTTCATACAATAGCTTCTATAAGCTCTGATCAAATGAGTGTTTTGTAGTGGAAGCTCTACAAAATGAGTATTACATAGTGGGCTTTAATGGTGATTTTGCTCGATAGAGATCCTGTTGCTGAAGCGAACAAGAATAATTTGAGCTATGCACAGCTGTGGTAACCAGGCTCATTGCTTTCTTTGTTTGAGAGCTATTATTCACCCTAGAACAGCCTCACCACTTGCATCCAGAAACTAGAACTATCATCGGTTAAACTCTGTGATCCTATTTCTCATGTACCTCATAAATTTTGCAGTAGTCTAAATATTAGAACTAGGTGGCAGATGAATACAAAGGTCAATAAGTACATCTCTCATTTACCATGAGTTTGGATAGTAGTCCTTTCTCGGCGCCTAGACATATTTTCAAGCAGTACCGTTTTGCTTGTTATTCCTTTGAGCTATATCTAGTTCCTTTTCCAACTTGAGCAATTGATCTATAAAATTACAGTATGTGCAGGTGGAAAGTTCATCTCACTTGAAAGTGATAAAAACCTCGATTTGACAGTTGAATTCTCACATTAAAGAGATCAATGGCTGCTCTACCATCCATGAATTTAAGTATCTGACACAAACTTTCCTAAAACATGCTTCAACCTTTTTGAAAATGATCTCTATACCAAGAGAAAACTACTTAAGAGACACTAATTGAGGTACTTAGTTAATTCCGTGCTGCATAGCCACATCCACCTGTCTGTTGATCCAGCAATCCTAATTCCCTTGCTTAGCATGTGCCTAATGACGCTGTGTACCACCACCATCCACTTCCCGACAGAGAGAAGATCTAGCAAATCCATTGAGGTGGATATAGAAACTGTACTTATACTAGCATCGTAGGGCTACTATACTAGAGAAAAAGTGTATTTATACTAGCATCATAGGGCAACTATATTTGAGAAAAACAGTACTTATGATATAGCATCATAGGGAAACTAAAATTGAGTAAAACAGAAGTGTTGCTTATTACTAACTGAAATCTATGCAAACAGAGGGGCCAAAATCCATTATCTATCATACTCATTTTTGTTTTATTATGGAAAGACGAACTTACATTTCATTAAGGCTCATAATGTTTCCAAGAGAAGGCGGAATTTCTCCACTAAGCTGATTGTCTTCCAAGTGTCTGAAATAAAAGACAAGAGTATTAGGAATAGACACACTTAATTACACAAGTTTTTTTTTTCCGACTTTTTCACAAAAGCTTGGGCTATAATTAGAAAGTGCGTTATTGCAACAGCAATTTAGAAGAAGAACAAAAGAAACCAAAGGTTTTACTTACAGAGTCTCCAGGATACTCAATGAGCTCAAATCTGGGATAGATCCCGTCAAATTATTATCCGCAAGCCATCTGTGATAAGTACGAGACTTTTAAGAAATCTACTTGCATCCATCAATATATGAACACTAAGAAACTAATATTCACTTACATGCCATTCAATGCTGTCAATCTGGCAATGCTAGGTGAAATTGATCCAGAAAGACCCATGCTTGTTAGGTTTCTGCAGACAAAGGAGAAAGGAACACAAGTTAACAGGTTGGCCAATCGTAATTTGGGTTGGGGTAAGGTAAGGTATTCATTTTTCCCATTTTTCTTATTCATGAGGCGGGTGGTGTGGGAGAGTTTGCGGTTAATGGAGTAAGAGACATCTGAACTCACAAAGAAGTAACACGAATTCGTGATCCTCCAGCACATGTAACTCCAGTCCATTGGTATTGAGGGGGTAAACATGGATCACCATTCCAATCTGGGGGAGGATTCTTGAAGCTCTCCTTCAATTCTTCCAGAGCTATCACTGCAGTAAGAAATATATCACATTGATGTAGCAGAGGTAATTAATCAACAGAAAATGAGGTAAAAAGCAATCCTAGAGGAAGCAAGAAAAGCAGATTACCGTCTCGAGTATGAGTTTTTCCTCCGAGGGGCAACACTTCAAAAACCTCTCCTGCATTAATTAACGGACCAACACTTGATCCAATCACCGGAGTTAAAGTTATCTTTGTAATACCAGACAGAGGCCACTGACTTGCAAACACAACCATGCCAGCCGGAGCAACATTAAGGTTGGGATAAAACACTATATCATTTATGCTTATGTTGAAAGCTCTTCCTGAGAATGAATTTTGATCATCAGCAAAGTAAAGAGCTATGTAATACGTTGCGTTTGGGAGAGGTGCTGGAGGCCATAATAACTCCATAGCTTCGGGCTTAGGTACTGTTAACCGTGTCCGAAATACTTTTGCCGGGGGATGATTCCAGATACCAGAAACAGAAACATGACTGAAACTTTCTGCAGGAGAATGTTGTCCATAGGGCTCCCAGTAACGATCAAATTCATCATCAGGATATCTGGCAGGTTAAAATGCTTGAAGTTATGATAAACATAACCAAAAGAAACATGTTTGTTTAAACATGGATGATATAATCAGATACTAATTCCTCTAACAACCTCTATGAAGCTAGTAACCAAATAGACTCTAGTATATTTGCATTCAGACAGTTTAGCAACTATATTTATTAGGGTTGGTATTTTTATTGCTTTAGTTATGATTGAGAACAATTTCCAGGAATGAGCTCAAAAGAAATGCTTAAAATGGATGTTATCTGGTTAGTACAAAGAGCATAACTCATGCCTAGGCATTTTTCTATCTTCCTTATAATAAATTTAGGACAAACGAAGAAAGGATAGATTCGGTTGCAGTCCATAACCTATTCCAAATGAACACAAGAAAGAACTTAAAGGCTCAAAGGTTTCAATTCACATTGTGATCAAAGGAGTTATTCAGACTAGTTAAACCAAATTACAGCAGATTCTATATTGAAAGATGAAAGAACTTCTAATATCTTAAAGTTCAGGCGCAAGTCGATGATCAATAGGGATTGAAATACATAAATTGCTAACCATTTCAACACCTGAATTGGGATTCAGTTCTACATAAACTGCAAATGTATTTAAATTGCATAGTAAGTGGCATCGCAAAATTCAGGAATCATAATCAGAACTTAAAAATACCAACTTAATCAAATCAAAAGCAATCTTTTTTAGTCAAAGCTAACCACTTTAGGTCCAGATAGGTGAACCAACTTACTTGATATTTGATCCATTGTTCCCAAAACTGCTCCTTGTAATCAAAGTCAATCCATAAATATTAAAATCTGTAGAATTATACAACGAATCCGACACCAAAACAAGTTCCAAAGCAGATATAAAAGGGTCTGAATCCGTTAAACTATTAGCAGCCAAACACACACTCATATTCTTCCCTACCGCCTTAAAAAAACCTTCATAATATGAAGACATTCCATTCCAATAATCCTCAGTTGTATTCACTGGACTCCAAAAAGTCCCATCAACAATCTGATCAAATACAGGAGGATTCAAATTCCCATTAACCCCACCATAGAAATACGTCGTCCTGACCAAGTACTTCCTTCCACGATAAACAGGAACCTCATAACAGAATTTCTTGAAAACATTGTTCTTCAATGGAAATGTACGGACAGTTGACAGTGTATAATTAAGAACATCAACAGTAAGATTCTTGGGTGTTCCTGCTGATACATAACCAGAATCTGACACCCAATTCTGCTCATTAACTACAGAATCAACTACAGCACCACAATCAATCAAAACACCTGAAAAAAACAAGAAAAGTTGAAATCTTGAAAAAAAGATCAAATTTTTGAAAAGGGGTTAATGAAATGGGGAAAAGGGGTTTACCTCTAAGGGATTGAGAAGCAGAAGGGAAGATAAAAAGCGAGAGAAGGAAGGAGAAATAGAAGAAAGACATGGTTAATGGTGATGATTGAAGAAACAGAGAGTCATGTGATGATTATGAGAAGGGAAAAAAAGGTTGATTTTAGGTGGAGTGGAGTTGAATGAGTCGTTTGGGTGAGTTAAGGAAGAAAAGAATAGAAAATTTGGAGAAAGAGAGGTGAAGTTGGTGAAGAGGAAAGAATCAAAGTTGGATTAATGCCATTGTTTTTTGGGAGAAGAGACGCGGGAATGAACCAGGTCAGCCTGCTTCACTTTGCTGCCATTTGGGGAGTAGGTAATAATAATTAAAATTTTGTTTCTAAATTGAAAGAGAGAGAAAAAGAGTTATGAATATGATGGACACGGAGTCGTGAAATTGTTTCACCATTAATTAAAATTTTGAATTTGAGCGATTTGGATTTAATAAGCGCTTTAACAAGGACACTAGACACTGAGTGGACAACCAAAAAGATATACTATAAATTACAAAATATTTTTGAAATATCATTTAGTCATAGATTTTAAAATTAAAATTTGTGATTTTTGAAATTTAAAGTTATATTTCACATGCATTTTATTTGAAATTTTTGTAAGTTTTGAGAATGATGTCCCAAAAATCCAAAAAAACTGGCTCAAATTGCATGGTCAAACAGGTATTTGAAAATAAAATTTATAAAATCTACTCTCAAAATTGATGATCCTCATTTCAATTTGTTTGTTTTACTTTACTTTTTAGTCCATTTCAAAAAGAATGTATTATCTTTCTCTTTTTTGATAACTTTTAGTTTTAACTTTTTACAAGACATGTTTAAGACAAGATTAAAGGATATTGATTATATTCTTACATATTCTTAGTTTAAGATTACAAGTTTAAAAAGTCTTCTTTTTTTTTTAATTCGATATCAAATTAAAGTCAAATAAATAAATTAAAATTGAGAAAACAGTATGTATGCTGACTTTTTCCAATAGTGATATAGTTCGTGAGATGGAACTTGGAAGATATAAAATTACCTATTATATAAGATAGCACTTCAATTTTAAAATATTCAAAGTTTAAAGAAAATGAACATAAAAAAACCCTAGTGTTTAAACAAGTTGCTGTAATTAGTGGTTGAATCTTTACCAATATATGAATAAACAAAAAAAAACAACGTATATGAATATTTTAATTAGTGATTGAATCTTTTATACCAAAACAAAAATATAACTTATAATATTTCAAAAAGATTTGAAACAACCTTAAACTCTACATTGTAAAACTTAACTCCTCGTAGTCCTCTCCTATTTATATTTTATGGATTCGAGTTAATTGGAAGCACGACAAGCAAATAAAATCATAATTTTGTCTATCCTTTTTAAATTATTTTTTCTCGTGTAATAAGTCAAGGTTTTTGAAATATAAAAAATTGGCATGATATATGAACATGCTTAATTTGGTCTCAATTGATATTTATGTCTTCTAATTTTAAGTGTGTACTAGTACACACCTAGATTTATGTAAAATTGAATAAATAGACACACACACATTTTACGTGACATAATATAAATTAATTCGAGTGTATTTCACACGAATTACTAAATAAGACACCATATAAGATCATAAATCTACTTATTCAACTTTATCAAATTTAAATGTCAACTCATGCATACACAAAATTAAAAAAAACATAAATATCAGTTAAAACAAACTTAAAAAGATAAGTCCTTTATTTATTTATGCCCAAATAATTTGTCAAAGGAACCTAGACCACGTCGCCCATCAGAGCTTATGCCACGTGTGATTTTTGGTTATGAGGAATTGTTTTTTTTTTTGGTGTCTTGGTCTTTGATCGTTTTTTTTATATTAATTATTTTTTTGGGCATTTATATTTAATTGATTTAATTTTTTTTTTCTGGGTCTAACGGGTCGGCCTCGGCCCAGTCCTTAATGCTAGCGGATCAAGTGAGGTTGGACTTTAGAAGTTCACTTCTAAATGGGCTGAAAGAACTTAAGCTAAATCCTACTTAATGGACAAGTTTTTGCATGGGTAAATCCTATTTTGCGATGATCTTTCAACTTTTGTTTCTTCTTCTCATTTAGTGAAAATTTGTGGGCCAAAATACTTTCTATGACCTATATTCGCAAGATAAAAATTTAGATAATTTTTAAACTTTTATCTTGTCTAACAAAAGTTCTGTAGAAATAAGTTGTCTCTCAGATGGAATGTATGCCTCCATTGATACAAGTTCTATAAGAATTAACTTACGCCTAATTTCTTAAGACATAAAATTTCGAAGAACTTGAATTATGCCTCGAAAGTTATAACTTGTACCTTGCTAATTTTACCTTGTGAATTTGTCTTACGATTATATTTTATTTTTTCGATATAAAAGTGTTTTCACCCACTTTTTTATTACTTAAAAGTAATAAGGAGGAAAATAAAAAAAATACCAATTTGATAAATAAAAATTAAACATTATTCCAAAACAAATACATTCGTGTGACTGACCCCTTAATTAAAGGGCCTAACTTGCGTATAATGTTTTGGCACCAACTTTGTGAGCAATAAATTACAATATTTTATTGTTGCTTGAAGCCATCTGTTGTAATACTAAAGCAAAATAAGACAAGAAATATAGAAGACGAAAGCAATAGAAATAGGGAGACAAGAGATGAGAGTTTTTCTTATTATTCCAATTCTTCAAGTGCACACCAAATCTTTTAGTCTCTACAATATGAACCCTTATGCCTCTATTTATAGTGTAACATAGAGGCATACAAAAGGTTAGTCATAAACATGACATTAACATGAATATAATGGAGGAGGTTATGGAAGTGAAATGTTACAAGAATAATGGTTATAAAGTTGGAGGTTATGGAGGTTATGGTTATCTTCATAATGGAGATAATGGGCAAGAGTAACTTCTTGGTATAGTGGACATCCACAATATAATATTTTATAACACTCCCCCTTGGATGTCCATAGATAATATGCCTCGTTAAAACCTTACTAGGAAAAAATCATGTGGAAAAAAATCCTAGTGAAGGAAAAAAAGTACACATATCTTTTAATACACTTTAAATATTGCCTCGTTAAAAACCTTACCAGGAAAACTCAATTGGGACAAAACCATGGTTAAGGAAAAGAGTATAATGCGTATTTTTCTCTCCTTGATAAAAACTTTACTTGATATCTTGGAGACGATGTATTCCAATCTTATATCACAACTTCTCAAATATTGATGTTGGCAATTCTTAGTGAATAAGTTTACAAGATTATCACTTGAATGGATCTTTGAATGTCAATCTCACCATTTTGTTGAAGATCATGTGTGAAAAAGACATTTGGTGAAATATGTTTTGTCCGATCTCCTTTGATTGTATCCTCCCTTCAATTGAGTTATATATTATTTTCGTATATGGTGGCTGGAATATACTTTTCAAAAGAAAATCACATATTTTCTGAATATGATAGATCATAATTCCAACCAAACACACTCCCGACTTAATTCATAGATTAATATTATTTCTGCATGATTTGAAGAAGTGGTTACTAATGTGATTCTTTGAATTTTCAAGATATTATTCTGTTTCCATATGTAAATAATAGTCCATTTGCGATCGAGCTTTATGCAGATCAAATAAATATTATGCATCTACATAATCAAATCATTTCTAACTCGGGGATTGATCATTTCAATTTTATTGAAGCTCGTCTTTTCTTCTGAAAGAAAATCACACATCCTTCATGTAGCAATTAATATTTTATTTTACCAAAAAGATGAAGAAAAACTTTAAAATGTACTAGATGAGATAAAAATCTGTGCTAGCACAGGCCCAAGCACAATGTTAATTCATAAAATTGTATGATTTACCAATTTTGTCTTTAAAAAGAAGTATGGAAACACTTCTAAATTTAACACAAATTATTAGTTTCGTGTTCATGAACTATAGACAACCTTAAAACAGTCTTTTACTGACAAATTTAAATAGATCCCTGCCAAATGAACTCTTGTAGATCTGAGCACGTGCTCTTAATAAAAAGCCAAGAGAAATGTTGAAAACGTCACTAAACTTGACGAGAATTTAGGAATGTGTTTCACTAATATTGTAAGATGAACAGTGTATTTAAGTTTAATTACTCAAGTAAAAAAATATTTTTAAGGCTATCAATAATTCAAGAATGAAACTAATAATTTGCTCTGAACTTAGAATTGTCTTCAATACTTCACTCTGAAATTATTGATAGTTTCAAAATGATCAAAATTTAGAATGTTCTTTAAATATTCTCCTAAATCTATAATACTCCATATGACCACAACTGAAATAAGTTGGATTCAAATATAGATCGTTTCAAATGGTTTCTTGCACCCTGTTTAATTATCCTATGATAATAATCATATAAGCTATCATAACGCCATTCCAAAACTCAGAAGAAGAAAAAGTTTCTAAAACTTGTAATGTTTCTTTATACAATTATGCTTATGTGACATGAAGACTACAGAAACACCCCTGCATTTTTTTTTTGCAGATTGTGGTTGGATTAAACAGTTGAGATCTAATTTATCAATTAATTGGCCGGGCATGCAAATGAAACTTATGCTAGAGAGAATTAAAAAGAAGTATTTCGAAAAGGAGATTGTTGCAGCTACTTGGGGAGTAATTGTTTACTATACTTGGTGGTTATGAGATTGGGTTCTCCCTTAGGTGTATTGGTTACTTGTTTTTGTTGATAATGGTATATTATCACATTAGTTAGAAAAAACAATCTTTTTTATTATTTTTTATTTATAAATTATTTTATTAAGAGTAGAAAAGAAATTTTAAAATTAAGTTATTTTTAATTATTAAAAGTACATATTCATTGGAGACAGACTAAAAAAAATGTGCTAGGTAAATTAAAAAAGAGGGATTATTTTTATGGACTAAGAGTCGTTTGGATTGGCTTGGAAAAAGTAGTTTTTAAGTAAAAAATAGAAAGTCAAACTGAAATTACTTTTAAATTAAAAAATAAAAGTAGAGGGAGACCTACTAGCCATTTTTGACTTATTTTAAGTCATTTTTTTACCTTGCCAAACATTTCGTAACTTATTTTAAACCATTTTTTATATTTGTCAAACACTTTCAAAAGTAAAAAACTAACTTAAAAGTAAATTTAATCGACTTTTAACCCAATCCAAACGGACTCTAATTCTCCATGGAAAAAAAAAGGATTGATTTATGGTTCCACAACGTGATGGCTTTGATATCACACATGGGAGGGAAATGCATGCCTTTTGTCACTAACTTTGTAAGCCAAGAAGTAAAAGATATTATAGAATATAGATAGTGGATTTTGGTCTTTATTTATCTACTTCCCTCATTTGACTATATATTATCTCATCCACGTCATGGCTAGGCGGCCAGATGAGCAGTAAAAATAAAAATAGTGTTTGAATTTTGGAAAAAGGGAAAAAACTAGTAAAAGATTAGTTACCTGTTATAGAAGGTTAATGTTATCTGATGGTGTAATAAAAAATTACACGTTATACTTAAACTCTACATATAAAGGTTAGCAACCTTTTCTTTTCTTCAACTTTTCTTTTGAATTTTGATGTATGATTTCTAGAAGGTTGTTGAGGATTCAAATGGCTATTCAAATCTGAAATTTAAATACTTATTTATTTTATGCTAATTACGAAGATTTAACATTTTATATATGTGTTAAAAGTTATTTTTACTTTATTTAGATAGATTGTTGCATATATGACTTCACCACGGATTTGAGGATTTAACTTTTCTTTATGAAGGTTCTTCCCTTTAATTTCCTCCTAGTGCTCAGTCCAACATCTAGAAAATAATTGAAATTGTTTAGGATCATCTAAGACCAAATGTAACTTGTTAGTATCAAAGTCCTCAAACATATAGTAACTTTTTTTTTTCCTTTTACTTACTTTGTCCCATATTAGTTGATCATCTTATAAAAAATAATTGTCATGCATTAATTGATCATCTTACTACATCAATAAAACATTAATTAATTTTTTTTATATTACCCTTGCAATTAATTCTTTTTAAAAGTGTTCACATTTGTTTGTATAATTTCCAAGTAGCTTGTTAAGGAGTACTATTGAAATAAAAAAAATTATTATCTTCTTATTTATGATTTTTTAAATATCGTGTAAAATAAAAAGTGATCAACTAATATGAGACGGATAGTACCAAACAAGAAAAAATGACCAAATCATTCTCACTTTAATTTGATTCTAGAAGTTTGCCAAATCATCATGATGAGATGTCATTATTTGAATGTTAAACCCATGTCTCCACTAAATCTAGATTTGCTCAATTATTCTTTACTTTGGCCATCAACTGCTGAGAAACAACACAACCAAATCCCATTATATAAATCAAACTTCCTTCCAAATTTCTATACACAAATCAAAAATAATTTTCTTCCATGGCTACTTCCAATGACAACAGCAATGAGGATTTCACACAAATCGATTGTTGGTACAGAATCTATAAGGATGGTCGAGTTGAACGTTTCTATGACACACTTGGTGTAGCATACGTACCCCCATCACTTGAAGATCCAGAAACTGGTGTCTCTTCTAAAGATGTTACAATTTCACCACATGTTTCTGCTAGACTCTACCTTCCAAAAAACACAAACAATTCTACCAAAAAACTTCCCATTATAGTGTATTACCATGGTGGTGCATTAGTTCTTGGATCCGCTTTCTTTAACGCGTATCAACGTTATCTCAATGTCTTGGTTTCTGAATCTAATGCGATCGCGATTTCAGTAGAGTATCGTTTAGCCCCTGAACATGACGTGACTACAATTTACCAAGATTCTTGGACCGCACTTCAATGGGTTGCATCACACGCTAGTGAAAAAAAATTCACTAGTGGTAACGAAGACCCGTGGATAAAAAATTATGGAGATTTTAATAAATTGAGTATAATTGGAGACAGTGCTGGTGGGAATATAGTTTATCATATGGCGATGAGAGCAGGAAGAGAAGGTGGTATTAATGAAAATGTAGCTATTAATGGTTCGATTTTTGTTTGTCCTTACATTTTGGTTCCACTTGAGAACATTGAACAAAATGTATCGTACAAGAATTGGATTATTATTAGCTCACCATCAGAAGCTGGGCTTCATAGTCCATTGATTAATCCGCTTGCTGAGAATGGTCCTAGTTTGTCTAAGTTGGGTTGTTCTAGGATGTTGTTGTGTTTTGCTGAGAAAGATGAATATATTCCAAAAGAAATTGGGGTTCGATTCGTTGAAGGTGTAAAGAAAAGTGGTTGGAAAGGGGATTTAGAATTGATTGAAGTTGAAGATGAAGGTCATTGCTTTCAACTAGCTAATCCTGAAACTGAGAAATCTCAAGAGTTGATCAAGCGTTTTGCTGCTTTCATCCAACTTAAGTGATTATTATTTTATATTACGTTTGATTTCATTGTTACCTGAATATTTTTGTTTCTCAATCAAACACAATTTTGATTTCACTAGGGTACAAGCTAGCGAAAAATTCACCATTGCTAACCATTGTGAATCTTCGACAATAATAAATTAGATAACATAAAAGACCTATAATATAAAAGAAGCATAATATGTAATATAATATGATCAAATTATTTACATATTTGAAAACTAATATTTAAAATTTGTGGTCAAAAATATTATTTCATCATTTATGTGATTACAAATCATTTCATTAAGGATAAAAAAATATTTTTCTGAATACTACGGGCAAAGGCGGATCCAGGATTCGGAGGCGAGGGGTGACATATCATCTAAATGGTAAACGGATCGGTTCCTATATTTTAGGATATGATTTGGGTTATTTAGTTTTTTCGATTTCTATAAATACATTGATCAAATATACATATTTAGTAATGTTTTTTTTTCTTTTAAATATTCTAATATTAAAGATATACACCTAAATAATGTGTTTTTTGATTATTTTTTTTAAGAATAAGATATCTTATTCTCTATAACTTTGAGAAAACAAGAGATTTTTCACCTTAAAAATTCAAATTTGTATACATCATCTAATATCATATAGTTGAGAAAAAAATAATTATAGCTTCAATCTAGTTATCTCCACTTAGTGTGACGTTAAAGATTGAAAGAACCTTTAAATTCAAAAGCTTTAACATAATAATATCCATCATTTTAAAAACTTTTTCAAAAAAATTAATCCTATTTAAATATATTTTTATTAATATTTTATGTGACGTTCAAAATTTAATATTATTCTGTAATTAATATAGAAAATCACGCAACACTTGTATCAATTAAAGATAGATAAATAAGCAAGAAGTAGCAAATAAAGGAACTAATTGAGGGGGCAAGAAACTAAAGCAAAGACAAAAAAAATGGTGAGAAACTAAACTAAAGACAAAAAAAGAGAGGAAGAGCCTGAAAGTCATTCACACAAGCAAAGAATAAAAAAATTAGTGTTGTAAAAGGGATTCGAATCATTCATTTTGTTATACTTATACAATTACGGGTACACCAATATTATCAATCGTTGATAAAAATAATAAAATATGATTTTACCAGCTGGAATCAAACCGCAGTCACATGAGTGATCGTGCTCACTTATACCAGCCTACTAATTGACTTTCATGCTTTCCGTGAGGACACTCTTATTTATATTTTAGTTTTTTACAATTTTTCAAAATAAATATACATTATTTTATTTTTTTAAATGAGGCGGCCACCTTTACATGTGGGTCCGCCTCTGGTTCGACTACATGATGGCTATGATTATCAAACATGGAAGGCAAATGCATTCCAACTTTAATTTGTAAGCCAACAAGTAAAATATATTTTGGTCTTTATGACTACTAATGAATAATCAATATTTTGACCATATACTACCTCATGCACGTGATGAGATGAGCAGTATATACACTATACAGTACTATCCTTTCTATTTTACAAAAAAATTTAGAGTATCTCTATAATAGTTTCAATTTTCTTAAAAAAAATGAAAAGAAGAATTTATCTAATTTATTTGGTTGAGAAACTAAAAAAAATGTGATTTCTTTTTACCGATTTTACTTTGAAATTGGAAAAAATTTCTTACTTCAATAATGTATACTCCATTTGTCCACTTTTAGTTGTTATGATTTCCTTTTTTAAAATCAAACGATAAGAACTTTTACTAATATTTTACGATGTATTTTTCTCATCATATTGATATGTAAAAAATTACAATTTATAGTAATTTTCGTATAATTTTTGAATATCTAATTTTTTTTATTTAAAGCATAAAAAATTAATGTAATTTAATTTAACTTTAAAAATTAATTAAATTAATTTCCGACAATTAAAAAGGAATGGATAGAGTATAATTTAAACTTCTTTTGAAAAGTCATGCTTTTCAAGAGTATATAATTTAATTTTAGGTACCAATCATTTCTTTGACTTCTTTTCTTTTCATGTATAATTTCTAGAAGTTCAAACTAGACTATTCAAAGTAGTGCTTTTTCATATGCACACATCCTCTTAATATTCTTGATGCACGTATGTAAATCCTATTATATAAATCAAACTTGTCTTCCAAATTTCTATACCAAAATCAACTTTCTTACAATAAATACCCCATCATCTAATTATACATTCCATGGCCAATTCCAATGATAACAACAATGAGATTGTCGCTGAAATGAATGGTTTCTATAGAATCTATAAGGATGGTCGAGTCGAACGTTATATATATCAAAAAAGTAACTTATCAACGTACGTGCCTCCATCACTTGATGATCCACAAAATAATGTTTCCTCCAAAGATGTTATAATTTCACCACATGTTTCTGCTAGACTTTACCTTCCAAAAAACACAACCAATTCTACCAAAAAACTTCCCATTATAGTGTATTACCATGGTGGTGCACTAGTTCTTGGATCTGCTTTTTTTAGCACGTACCATAATTATCTCAATGTCTTGGTTTCTGAAGCCAACGCAATCGCGATTTCAGTAGAGTATCGTTTAGCCCCTGAACATGACGTGACTACAATTTACCAAGATTCTTGGACTGCACTTCAATGGGTCGCATCACACGCTAGTGAAAAAAAATTCACTAGTGGTAACGAAGACCCGTGGATAAAAAACTACGGAGATTTTAGTAGATTGTCTATAATTGGAGATAGTGCTGGTGGGAATATAGTTTATCATATGGCGATGAGAGCAGGAAGAGAAGGTGGTATTAATGAAAAGGTAGCTATTAATGGTTCGATTTTTGTTTGTCCTTACTTTGTGGTTCCAATTGAGAATATTGAAGAAAGTGCATCGTACAAGAATTGGATTATTATTAGCTCACCATCAGAAGCTGGGCTTCATAGTCCATTAATTAATCCACTTGCTGAGAATGCTCCTAGTTTGTCTAAGTTGGGTTGTTCTAGGATGTTGTTGTGTTTTGCGGAGAAAGATGAATATATTCCAAAAGAAATTGGGATTCGATTCGTTGAAGGTTTAAAGAGAAGTGGTTGGAAAGGGGATTTGGAGTTGATTGAAGTTGAAGGTGAAGGTCATTGCTTTCAACTAGCTAATCCTAATACTGAGAAATCTCAAGATTTGATCAAGCGTTTTGCTGCTTTCATCCAACTTTAAGTGATTTGAATTAATAGTGCTACATTAGATATGGTACACTACTATAGCAATATCCAACTTGTTGCTTCATTAGTTCTCTTCATCTTTATTTTTATCATGATAGATGCCGTTGATTGTTTTAAAGTTGGAAAGTATTAGTAAAAGCTATGCAAAAATGAGTATATCATAAAAAAAGCATAATATTTAATATAATTTAATCAGTTGTTTACATATTCGAAAACTAGTATTTGAAAGACATAAAATATAAAGGAGAGTGTAAATTTATTTTTGGTATTTCATTATTTTTTTTAAAAACCTAATTTTATTTGACTAAAATGATGGAGTTTGAGACAATTTGTTTTCTTTTCAAATTGGCCTTACAAAAATACGCAAATGAAACAAATAATTGAAAGCTTGTATTTCAAAATTAGTCGTATTGAGGGTTTCTAACGACGTACACTGCCACTTTCCACGTTCTCCGCTCAAAATTTTTCGATAAAAATTATACGATACAAATAAAGTAATCATTTTTCATTCTATATATACAGAGATAGATAGATCTTGAATCTCCTTAATAAAACACTAGAGATTCACTCAGTGGTTTAAGAATTCAGAATTGGTCTTGAGATTTCAAATTTAAATCCTAAATATTGTATTTTTATTTTTTGCGTCCTCTAATCTTAATAAAAATATTGGATTCACCATTACATATTAATATTGACGGAAAACTTATCTGTCAACACTTTCTTCAATGATATACATCACTATATCTTCCAGTTAATTTCTTTTCTATTTCAATTTATGTGGTACCGCTAAGATCTCAAACATGGAAGGCCAATGCATTCATTTTGCCACCAACTTTAATTTGTAAGCCAACAAGTAAAATATATTTTGGTCTTTATGACTACTAATGAATAATCAATATTTTGACCATATACTACCTCATGCACGTGATGAGATGAGTAGTATATACAGTACTATCCGTTTTAAGTTACAAAAAATTAAAAGTATCTCCATAATAGTTTCAATTTCTTAAATGAAAAGAAGAATTTATCTAATTTATTTGGTTGAGAAACAAAAAAATGTGAATCTTTTTTACGATTTTACTCTGATATTGGAAAATATTCCTTACTTTAATAATGTGTATAATTCAAACCTATTTTGAAAAGTTATACTTTTCAGGAGTGCGTTGGAAACAAATAATCTATATAATTTTTACTTTGATATTGGAAAAAATTTCTTACGCTAACAATGTCTATAATTTGTACGTATCATTTATTTTAAATTTACAAGCAATTACTTTTTTCTCTTTTTTCTGACTTTTCTTTTGATGTATAATTTCTAGAAGTTGTTGAGGGTTCAAATGATTATTCAAACTAGACTTAAAGACTATTCAAAGTAGTGTTTTTTTTCTTTTTTTCAATAATAGTGCACACATCCTCTTCATATCTTGGATCGGCCTATGTAAATCAGCTGTTGAGATATAAGACAACCAAACCCATTATATATATCAAACTTCCTTCCAAATTTTTAGATATAACCAAATCAACTTTCTTACGATATCCCATCCTCTAATTATTCCATGGCCAATTCCAATAACAACAACAATATTGAGGTTGTCGCTGATATGGATGGTTTGTATAGATCTATAAGGATGGTCGAGTCGAACATTATTTATATGACTATTTTTTTAATTGAATCTATACCACTAGATAGAGTGTATAGCGGTCTTTTATTAAAAGATAAAATAACCTCATGGACAAGTAGGAGGGGGGGGGGGGGCTAAGACTATTAATAGTTTGATTCTGGTTTGTCCCTACTTTTTTATCCCACTTGAGAACATTGAACAACGTGTATCGTACAAGAATTGAGAAGTTGGGCTTCATAGTCCAATGATTAATCCACTTGCTGAGAAGGCTCCTTGTTTGACTCAGTTGGGTTGTTCTACGATGTTGTTGTGTTTCACGGAGAAAGAAGAGTAAATTCCAAAAGAAATTGGGATTCAATTCGTTGAAGGTGTAAAGAAAAGTGGTTGGAAAGGGGATTTGAAGTTCATTGAAGTTGAATGTGAAGGTCATTGCTTTCAGCTAGCTAGTCCTGAAATTGAGAAATCACAAAATTTGATCAAACGTTTTGCTTCTTTTATCCAACTTAAGTAATATGGGATCGTTTGATTATGAACAAGTTATTTCGAAATTAATTATTCCGAGATAAGTTATTCTAAAATAAGTTATTCCACCATGTATATAGTTTAATTTATTTCATCACTAAAACATAAATGGTGGAATACATAATCTTAGGACTACCTAATACTTCCAACCAAACGCGGGATAAAATCAACCACCTAACTTGATTTGACGAATATCTTTAAATGGTTCAATTATTGAATCGATTGTATAAAATAATACTTAACTGGATCACATGATCCTGATTCAAAATATAAAAAGGATAGTACTATAATTAAAATATTTTGCCATCAAACAAATGAGCAATCATGCTCAATTTTTTAATCATTTACATCGAGTTTTTGTACCCCCAATACTAGCTAGCTCTAATTATTTATAGTTGGGTCCATGTTGTTTTCTCTTTACTGTTAAAAATTAGGCATAATACATAAATTAGACCCTAAATTTGGCTTCAAATTTTAAGTATGATCTCTAACTTTCATAATGCACAAGTAGGCACTTTAACTATCCAATTCTTAAACAAAAAAACACGCGAATCCAACAGCCATTTCAAGAAAATTAAAGATTCCACACGCAAATTTTCAATCAAAATTAAATTGTTTGACTCTCAAAAAATAAAATATATCATATAAATTAAAATAGAGAAAATATTATTTTTTTATTTTCACTAATAAAAAATAATCAAACGCCTACATAACATACCCAAAAGATTTCCTTCAAAAAAAAAAAAGGAAAAAAGGAAGGCAAGTGAATAGTATAGTTAGTGAAACATAAGACTCCACAAATTTCTAGAGATAAGAACATATCTATTAAGAATAACACCATTCTTATACTTGACAAAATTTCTCTCTACCATGGCCTCCGATGATAATGATCCAGTGGTTCATGAAGTGGAAACCCTCTACCGGCTCTACAAAAGCGGCCGTGTTGAGCGTTTCTATGACGTGCACGGCTCTTACTACGTTCCACCATCACCACAACACCCATCAAATGGCGTATTCTCTAAAGACGTCAATATCTCACCCCACGTCTCTGCTAGACTCTACCTCCCACAGAACATTCCCAATTCCCAAAAACTCCCCGTGTTAGTATATTACCACGGGGGCGGACTTGTCATAGAATCCGCCTTCTTCAATTTGAATCACAATTACGTCAATTCTTTAGCTTCTGAGTTGAACATGGTTGCGGTTTCTGTAGAGTATCGGTTAGCCCCAGAAGTCGATGTGCCCACAGTATACGAAGATTGTTGGACTGCACTTCAATGGATCGCTTCACATGCTAATGAAAATTCATCTAGTATTCACAATAAAGACTCATGGTTAACTAATTTTTGTGATTTTAGTAAAGTGTTTGTAGCCGGAGACAGTGCTGGTGGCAATATAGTGTACCACATGACTATGAGGGCCGGAAAAGAGAACTTGAATAATGATATGAAAATTACTGGATCGATTTTTGCTTATCCTTATTTTTTCTTCCCAAATGTGGAAATTGATGAAGAAGGTTTGGCAAATAAGATTTGGGGAAATATTTGTCCACCACTGGAGTCTGGGCTATTATCTCCAAAGGATAGTCCATTAATTAACCCGCTTTCTAAAAACGCCCCGTCTTTATCGGGGCTAGGTTGTTTGAGGATTTTGGTGTGTATGGGAAAAAAAGATGATTTAATTCCTTTAGGAATTGGGGTTCGATTTGTTGAAGGTGTGAAGGAGAGCGGATGGGATGGAGAAGTGGTGTATCTTGAGGTTGATGACGGACATGCTTTTCAGATGTATAAACCTGAATGTGATGAAGCTAAACGTATGATGAAGTGTTATGCTGATTTCATCCATCGCTAATGGTAACAATGAAATAACACACTACTTTGTGTGGTGTTGTTTTTTTCCAGAGCAATTGTTGGTATTATGTATTAAGATTAATTTGTGTTGTTTTGCTTCAGAGCAAATGTTGGTCTTAAAGAGTAATAAAATAAAATAAATCAAATTATATATCCAAATGTATATGTTTTAGTCTTTTATATGATAATAATGAATTCATTATTTTAAAATGAAATTAATTAAATCTCACCTTTCTAAGAGGAGAGTAGGATCTTTGGTTAATATGATCTGTCCTTTCCCCTTCTTTCTTCGTAGATTATTAGCCCCGGGACACCTATATCAAAAGCTCAGTGTGCAATTTGCATGAAATCTATTTTGCAACTTCAAACTAGTAAGTCAGGTTCCATAAATAAGTTATGTATCAAAACTTATCACCATCTCATTATTTATGAGATGTAATAGGGTAAAATTACGAAAAAAGTAATTAACTCCTATAATGATGAAGGGTATTCGAATGACCCATCACCGCAGCTCTACCATGTTTAGAGTATAAAAATGACTTAACTGATAAAAAATTCCAAAAATAAATAAGTCTACATCTTGGTCTCTTTTTCATTTTTTTTCCACGTTTGCAAAGCTCCCATTAATTATTATCAACAACTATAAATGTTTATATTTCATTCAAAATCTTAGCGTTGCCCAAAAGATTCCCTAAACAAAAAAAAAACTTACAAAAAAAGAGAGAAGAAAAAGCAAAGAAAAAAAAAAAGGGCAAGTGGATAGAAAGCGTTAAAAATTAATGTGTAGCCATATCCTCTGCCAACGGTTAGAGATCAGAAAATATTATTTATTTATTTATTCATTTTATAATATCTTTAAAAAAAAAAAACTGCAAATTGACAGTAAGACTGGATCTATATTCGATCTTCAAAATATATATTGAGAATAATTATATATACCATAACACCATTCTCATATTTTACAAAATTTCTCTCAACCATGGCTTCCGATGATAATGATCAAGTGGTTAATGAAGTGAAAGACTACTATCGACTCTACAAAAATGGCCGTGTTGAGCGTTTCTATGAGATGCACGGTTCCTTCTACGTTCCACCATCGCCACAAATCCCATCAAGCGGCGTATTCTCCAAAGACGTCACTATCTCACCCCACGTCTCTGCTAGACTCTACCTCCCACAGAACATTCCCAGTTCCCAAAAACTCCCCGTGTTAGTATATTACCACGGCGGCGGACTTGTCATAGAATCCGCCTTCTTCAACAATATGCATGCTTACGTCAGCTCTTTAGCTTCTGAATTAAACGTCGTTGCTGTTTCTGTAGAGTACCGGTTAGCCCCAGAAGTCGATGTGCCTACAATTTACGAAGATTGTTGGACTGCACTTCAATGGGTCGCTTCACATGCTAATGAAAATTCGTCTAGTATTGACAATAAAGACTCGTGGTTAACGAATTTTTGTGATTTTAGTAAAGTGTTTGTAGCCGGAGACAGTGCTGGTGGCAATTTAGTGTACCACATGACTATGAGGGCCGGCAAAGAGAACTTGAATAATGATATGAAAATTACTGGATCGATTTTTGCTTATCCTTATTTTTTGTTCCCAAATGTTGAAATTGATGAAGAAGGTTTGGCTAATAAGATTTGGGGCTACATTTGTCCACCACTAGAGTTTGGGTTATTATCCCCAAAGGATAGTCCATTAATTAACCCACTTTCTGAAAAGGCTGAGTCTCTATCGGAGCTAGGTTGTTCAAGGATTTTGGTGTGTATGGGAAAACAAGATGATATAATTCCTTTAGAGATTGGGGTTCGATTTGTTGAAGGTGTGAAGGAGAGTGGATGGGAAGGAGAAGTGGTGTATCTTGAGGTTGATGGTGGACATTCGTTTCAGATGTATAAACCTGAATGTGATGAAGCTAAACGTATGATGAAGTGTTATGTTGATTTCATCCATCGCTAGTGGTAACAATGAAATAACTAACTTTGTGTGTTGTTTTTTCAGAGTAATTGTTTGGTTTTTATTTATAAAATGTATTTTCTGGCTATGATCTCTCTCCCCACGAATTGAATGGAAGTTTACATGAACTTTGTTTGTATGAGATCGAGTCTATAAGGTCTGATGGTCATCGATGGAAGATGAGCATGTGTTCAAAATATTCAATTCCTCATTTGTAATATTCTATTTTGCTAAGGTATCTGCGACCTGATTGAATTTTCTATAACAATTTGGACTAACACTAGAGTTCATAAATTCCATCCAAGATTTAAGATTAGAATTTGCCTTGATTCTAAATCAGGAGAGCTTTATGAATTAAATTTTCATGAAAATGCCCAAATGATTTTAAAAACATTTCGAAGCTGCAAAGTTGTCTTCTTATTGCCACAAACAAAACATGATTTATTTTTCAATTCAAGACAAAAAGCAATTGCGAAAATCTAAAAAGATGATTTGAAGAAGAAAAAAAAAACAATACAAATTATAATCCACTAACATGCTCGTATATATCGCAAACTTGTACTATTGATCACTAGCGACTGACAAAATTATCGTAACACTTCATCATACGTTTAGCTTCCTCGAATTCAGGTTTATATATCTGACATACATGTCCATCGTCAACCCCAAGATACTCCAATTCTCCATCCCATCCTAAATCATATTAGCCAAACCTTAATTACCACCAGCACTGTCTCCAACTAAAAACACTTTACTAAAATCACAAAAATCCGTTAACCACAAGTCCTTATTATTAGTACTAGAGGAATTTTCATCAGCATGTGAAGCGACCCATTGAAGTGCAGTCCAACAATCTTCATAAATCGCGGTTACATCAACTTCTGGGGCTAACCGATACTCTACAGAAACAACGACTGCACTTCAATGGATCGCGTCACCTGTTGATGATGAAAATTCGAGCAACAAAGACCTATGGTTAACAAATTATGGTGATTCTGATAAATTGTTTATAGTTGGAGACAGTGTTGGTGGCAATGTAGTTTACAATATGGCTATGAGAGCGGGAATAGAAGGTGGTATTATTGAAAATGTCAATATTTATGGTTCGATTCTTGCTTTTCCTTACTTGTTGATTCCAATTGAGATTATTGAAAGAGTTGTATCGTATAAGATTTGGAAGGCTATTGCACCTATATCAGAAGATGATATTAATAGCTCGATGATTAATCCATTTGCTGAGAAGGCTCCTTGTTTGTCTGGGCTAGGTTGTTCAAGATTGTTATTGTGTATCGCGGAGAAAGATGAGTATATTTCAAGAGAAATTGGGATTCGATTCGTTGAGGGCATAAAGAATAGTGGTTGGAAAGGGGATTTGGAATTCATTGAAATTGAAGATGTAGGTCATTGCTTTCAGTTGGCTGATTTTGAAATTGAGAAATCTCGAGTTTGATTAAACGTTTTGCGTCTTTCATTCAACATAAGTGATCGCATATTTGGTCATGATATGTTAGAGCTATAGCTCGTAGTACAAATAATTAATAATCCTTATTGTTGCTTCGAAATTCTCTTGAATTACCTTAGTTTCTATTGAGTGCATTTACTAATTGTTTCCTCTGTTTAACCTTGTTCGTCTTATAATAATCAAATTTTGTGTCAAACTACACGTTGAAGTATTTGACTCTTGTATTAATGAAATATTTGACTCTTGTATTAATGAAATATTTGGCTTTATCGATATATTATTTTGAATCATTTATTTGATTGATAAAGTAGTGAGGATCAACAAACAAAAACGACAAATCAACCACCTAACTTGATTTGACAAATATCTTTAAATGGTTCAATTATTGAATCGATTGTATAAAATAATACTTAACTGGATCACATGTTCCTGATTCAAAATATAAAAAGGATAGTACTATAATTAAAATATTTTGCCATCAAACAAATGAGCAATCATGCTCAATTTTTTAATCATTTACATTGAGTCTTTGTGCCCCAATACTAGCTAGCTCTAATTATTTATAGTTGGGTCCATGTTGTTTTCTCTTTACTGTTAAAAATTAACTATGACAAATAGGATAGTAGTATTATTATTTTTTTTAAATAAAAAATAAAAATCAGTGCTTTAATTTGGTAATTAGTTCAATGCAACGTAATTTATACTGAAGTTTTCTGTTAGAGTTGCATGAATTAATAAAGAAAGGTGATTATATGAACATATTTTGAATATACACATTATCCTCACGGCACGATATTACTCATTGATAATTAGGGATAAACATGATACGAATATAACAAAGGTGGTTGAGATTGTTAGATATTGATGAGGACATTATCCTCACAAGATTAATAATTCACCATTAATAATAGTCATTCATGACGTTATATATTTGTCTTATGAAATAATTTCATCTATCATTCTATAATCCATAATACGAATTTCAAAACACTCGCTTTGCTACCAAACAATTAGTCACCATACTTATTCAACTTCACTTTTTTGTCAATTTTCTATTTGTAGTTTTGTACCCAGAATTAACCTTTAATCTAATACTCTATGTCTCATTTATATGACTTAATTTCTTTTATAGTCGATTTCAAAATAAATGACACATTTTTGTATTAAATAAAAATTTAACTTTAAAATTCAATTATATGCCTAATGAAATAATTTATAACCATACAAATTTTTATCATTCATTTTAGACCACAAATTTTAGAAGTTTTCTTTCTATCTTAAACACGGAGGGAGTATTACTTTGGCGCGACTCAATAAAATACTCAACCAAACATTCAGCTAGATGAATTACTCTCACACTAGATAATTCTCCCTAACAAAGTTTCTCTACTACAATGGCTTCTGACGACCATGTAGTAGTCAAAGAAGTCGACGACTACTTCCGGTTATACAAAAGCGGCCGCGTTGAGCGTTTCTACGACGTACACGGTTCCTTCTACGTTCCACCGTCGCCGGAAAATCCATCTGCCGGAGCTTTCTCAAAAGACGTCACCATCTCACCCTACGTCTCCGCCAGACTCTACCTCCCGGAAAACACCACCGCCGGCCAAAAGCTCCCCGTCTTAGTATATTACCACGGCGGCGGACTTTGCATTGAATCCGCTTTTTTTACATGGACTCACCGTTATGTCAACTCTTTAGCTTCCGAATTAAACGTCGTTGCTGTTTCGGTAGATTACCGTTTAGCCCCTGAAGTCGATGTGCCCACAATTTACGAAGATTGTTGGACTGCACTTCAATGGATTGCATCGCATGCCGATGAAAATTCGTCTAGTGATAATAATAAAGATTCGTGGTTAACGAATTTTTGTGATTTTGGTAAAGTGTTTTTAGTTGGGGACAGTGCTGGTGGGAATATAGTGTACCATATGACTCTGAGGGCCGGGAAAGAAACCTTGAATAATAATGAGGTGAAAATTACTGGATCGATTTGTGCGTACCCATATTTTTTAATTCGAGATATCGATATTGATGAAGAAGGTTTGGCTTATAAGATTTGGGTTAATATTTGTCCACCATTAGAGTTTGGGTTATCGTCCCCAATTGATAGTCCATTGATTAACCCGCTTTGTGAAAAGGCTCCATTGTTATCGGAATTGGGTTGTTCGAGACTTTTGTTGTGTATGGGGAAAAAAGATTATGTAATTCCTATAGAAATTGGGGGTCGATTTGTTGAAGAAGTGAAGAAGAGTGGGTGGAATGGAGAATTGGAGTTTGTTGAGAT